>PVJA010000669.1:0-57885 GCA_004027025.1 Myocastor coypus
TTTTTTTTTCTTGTTTCAGAACCTTTGTTGGTTTATTCACTCATTTTTATGGCCGTCTCAGCCCACCCCGAGGGCAGGGCCGGTGCAGCATGTGGTGCTGGGGATCGAACCATGGTCCCTGAAGCCTCCCAAGCTTTCCCAAGCAGGCGCTTTAGACCACTGAGCAATCCCACCAGGCCCCTATAATAATTTCTTAAAAGCTTAAACATTTTTAGTACTGCAGATTTTGATCATATCTTGTACTCTAAGCCCTTTATCTTAGGGAGGCATTATACACAGGGACTTCTTGAGGTTTTTTTTTTTTTTAATCTTTCTTGATTTTTCGTTAAAAAATCACAACTTTATTAAGATATATTTCATATACCAAACAATTCACCGCTTAAAGTGTCAATGGTTTTTAATAGTTAACCCTCACCACAATCACTTTTAGAACATGTTCATCACCTCCCAAAGAAACCCCAAACTCATTCTCAAACACTTCTCACTTCCCCTCAAATCCCTCTAGCCCAAGCCATCTATCACTCTACTTCCTGTCTTTAGGACATTCTAGACACATCATATAAATGAAATCATACAATATTTGGTCTTTTGTGACTTGCCTCTTTTACTTAGAAGCTAGGTTAGGGCTGGCCACATAGCTCAGCAGATTAAAGAGACTGAAAGCAGGTGCAGGGGTGGGAGTTCAATTCCCGGGCCTGCTGTGCCCTGCCTCAGGGGCAAGCTGAGCTGGCAATTGAGACCCAGTGTGGTGGGACATGCCTCTAATTCCAGCTCTTGGGAGGCGGTAAACAGGTGGATCACTATGAGTCCGATTTTTTTTTTTTTTTTTTTTTTTTGGCGGGATTGGGGTTCGAACTCATGACTTTGCACTTGTCAGGCAGGCACTTGTGCCATGGAGCTATCTTCCTGGCCCTCATTACGAGTCCGATTTAGTAGTGAGACCCTGAACACCCTGTAGACCCTTCCCTAAAATTAAAATAAAATCTAGGTTAATATTTTCAAGATTTATCTTATTTTGTAGGATGTATCAATTCTTCATTGCTTTTTACGTCTGAGTGATATTCTGTTGTAAAATAGATCACAGCTTACCTACTCATTAATCAGTTGGTGAACCTTTAAGTTATTTTTACTTTTTAACCACTATGAATAATTTATGTAGATGTTTTTGTGTGAATCAGTGCTGGTTTTTCTAAGATACCTACTGGGCAGCATGGACCACATTCCTACAGATAATAAAACTGGTTCCAGGCTGAGAAGGCAAGAATCGTGTATAGAGCTGTTAGACCCTGAGCCCGTGTCTTCTCCAGTGCATGCTAGTAGAGCTGAAATAACTAGTGAGAACCTTGTGTGGACGTCCTCTTAGGACCTACAAAAGTGAATGATTAATTGCCAGTTGTGTAATTTTAGCCTGTCTCTTATCTTTGGCCTTCTCCTCCTTCATAGTTCTTGCTTCTTTCCTATCTAGTAGTCAGTTCCCCACTCTTCACTATCTGGACAGTCTCCACTCTCGCTCCTTTACACTTCGAGGTCTCAGGGAATCGTGCGCGACTTGACGTGTGTATTTGAGAGCTATGACCCATGCTTTGACAGCAGCTCCGCCAGCAGCGCCAGAGGTAGGATCTGAAGCAAAGCCCAAGCAAGGGAGGGGGTTTCCGGGGAAAGCTCTTGCGTTCTGTGTCAGAGAGTCACGGTGAAGGCCTTCTTGGCCGTCCACGCTGGTGAGGGGGCGCCGCGGACCATCTCCTAGAGGTTTACCTCCAATAGCCCACGCGCACCGTTGCTCCGGCAACCACGCAGCCAGCTGACGCCCGGTAGCCTTAGGGCATGCGCCGATGAAGGGCGGTGGCAAGGGGCAGGGTGCCGCGAAGCGGCGACGTCAGACCCCGCCCCTCGGCGCCTGCCCGGCTAGCGCCGCTCCGAACCTCGACCCCCTCCTAGAGGAGCAGCCTGGAACTCGCCAATCAGAGAGGCCGATACATGGCCCGGCCGGACTCTCGGCAGCCAATCGCGGCTCGGGTGAGATTCCGCGGCTGCCAGGAGGCTGGCGGCCAGCGCCGAGTCGGGGACCGTGGGAGTCGCTGCTGAGGCGGCCACGCGAACAGGTCGCGGTGTCGCATCTCCGCGGGCCCGGGCCGGGGTGGTGGCGCCTGGCGCCTGGCAGTGAAGGAGAGAGCGCGGGAAGGCGCGATGACCGCCGCCTAGGGCGGTGGGAGAGGCAGCTGCGCCCAGGATGCCAGCGAGGGGGCGCGGCGGGTCCTCGCTCGTCCCAGGTAAGGGACGCCGCGCTCGCTGCGGTCAGCTGAGCCCCGGCCGGTCGCGTCCCCGCTCGGCTCTCGCGTGTCTGCTCCGACCCTTGCTTACCACCCCTTCCCTGTCTCGTGTCCCAGATCGCCTCTCTGCGCTCGCCCCTTTCTGTCCCCGTCTGTCCTCGTCCCAAGTCCTACATCTGGGGGGCTCCTCCCCAAATGGAGATCCCTGCTTCCGGGCACCCGCCTCCTTGTACATCGCCCCTCAGGGGGTCCTGGGGGGGTCACCCGCGTCCCCGCCCCTGACCTCCTCCCTGCGCTCTGCCCTCGCCCTTCCCCTCTCACGTCCCACTCTGTGATCTTGGGGGGCTTCTCCCCGCCATGAGACTCCCGCCCGCAGCCATCCATACCCTGCCCTTAGGTTGTGTACTCGTCCCTTATCCATTCCTGTGCCTGACTCCTCTAGGGTCGCTGGGTCTCTCGCACCTTTACTCCCAGACACCTTTGCCCAACTCGCCTCTCGCTTCTGTCAACCACCGCAGCTAACTCCTCTTCCTTTACCCTTGAACTTTCGTGTAGTTTCCCACTCTGTGGAGGCCAGGGCTGTAGTTTCTACATCACGGTTCCCCTTTACATCAGCCCGGTTTATAATGTGGAAGTGGCCCAGAGGCCGGCGCAGAGTAGGCTGGGCGACGGTGGGTGCTCGTGCAGGTTGACCCCCTCCTCTTTGCAGACCTGGGATCCTCTCGGATGGTGGTAAAATCCAGTATCCACGGCGAGATTTTGGACGCTGTACCTGAAGAGCGATGCTGGGAGATGCACGATGAATTAGTAAAAAAGAGATTAACGTAATCGATTAGTGACTGCATTTATTCAGAAGAAACTGAATTCTGCCTTCGTGTCTAGCAGCGTTTTATCTTCACCTCTGTGAAGGATGCTTAGGCTGCTCTGATACATTCGCACCCTACTGCCCCAGCTACAGTGCTTACCTTTCCCAGCCTCTGTCTCCCAGCTAAAGTAGTGTCCTGTGTAAAGCGAGGTATCTAGAGAGCTAGGACGAATTTCCATCCTTGAAGAGCCAGAGGGAATCAAGTTTGGCTTTCTTAGAGTCAGCAGCTGAAGGAATTATGTTTGCTTGGGACTGGAAGTTTTGGCAAGTTTTCTAGGAGTTAAAGAGGATCATCCACCAGTCTCTCTCCCTCTCCCTCCTTGTGCTGTTCTGGCTGCCCGAGGATAGCAAGTCATTTTTTTTAAGAAGAGTACATCTGACCTTTAAAAAAATTAATTATAAAAGCACTGTTCTGGGCCTTGCGCGTGTTTGCTCTGATGATCTCAAGCCTGAGTCAGCTTTTTCGGTTCCTGGGCTCCCTGGGGCAGGCTGGAGAAAATCTTGTTACCGAGCTGCTCTAGGTGCTGTCCTGCGCCTCAGATCCCGACTTCACCTACAGAGCTTGGCCATCTTGTGACTTCCCTGGGCTCCTCTTTGGCACTAAATGCTGTATTGTTATTTACATATCTTTACCATGCTTTGACTTTTGTCCTATCCTTGCTTACTCTTCACTGCTCATCTTGCCTTGTGCTTCATGCAAGACCTTGGTGGGCACCAGCCCTGAACTTTTAAGCTTGTGTCATTTTTGTCTGTAGCTGTACTTAGCTGATTTCAGATCGTTTTCCTTTTCCCTCAGAGGAGGAGGGCTGTTCCTTTCTAAGGCTGACAAGTCTGAGCTCCCCTAGAGTGTCATTTTTCAGATGTATATAAGCTCTCACTCGTTTCCACCACCATCCAAAACAAACAACACCTTCCCTAGATAGTTCCCTCTTCTCAGAGAACATGGTATTGTGCTCCCTTTGTGTTTGATATTCTTCTCTGTTCTCTAATTTCCTTGCGTGTTTATACTTCCGTTCATGGCTTCAAATAGCATCTGTATATTTAAAGTTCTCCAAGATGTGTATCCAGCCCCCACTTCCCTCGTTTCAGCTCCTGATTTTTATCTCTCTACTGGACAACAACACACACAGGTACTTCATACTTTAAGCATGGCTATCTTCTCCTTTTCCATTCACTCTCTTGATTACCCCCACAAGCACACATATGAAAATTCCTTTTATTTTTTGGAACTTTACCCTAGAAATCATGCTGTAGAATCGTTTTCTTTTTTTCTGACCCGTGTCTGTCACAGCTTCTATGGTTCATATTGATAGAGGGGAAAGAAACTCTTTTTATCCAAACCTAAAAGATTCCTGGGCTGAATTAGTGTTCTCTAAAATCAAAGAATGAATTTGAGGAAGAATGGAGGTGAAGAACGGAAAACGTTTATTGAGAGGAAGGAAGTTCTGTTCGAGAGAGGGGCAGAAGGGGATCTGAGCGGGTTGCCGAGGAACTTGCCTTTCCTAGGGGCTTTGTAGAGTAAAACCACAAGGTGAGGTGGGACAAAACTGTGGTTCACCAGTAAGAGTACGTGCATAACTGCTCAAGTAAAATTGACTAAATCAGGATCAAATGGGGAAGTGAGTCACAGAGCAGTTGGACTTGAATGCAGAGCAGGAATTCTTCCTGTAGGGAGTAGGGTTAGTGACTCTTCCTGGCTTTTCTTCAAGGTGGTTGATAGCTATTTAGAATATCAGTCCCTAGTGTCCGTCTCTAAGGAGATAGGTGGGTGCCATTGTTTATTTTTATTTTTTTAGTGTACTTGATACAGGACCTCACTACTCAGTTTGGACTTAACAGTGATCCTCCTGTTTTCAGCCTCCCTAGGGTTGGGATTATAGGTGTGCACCGCCATGCCTGGACTTGGTGGCTGGCTTGTTGCACCTGGGGATGGAGCTGGCTACAAACTGCATCAAACCATGGTCCCTGCACTTGCAAAAGCAGGTGCTTAGTCCTCTGAGCTATCTTGGTGGTCTTTCATTTAATATTTTGTCTTCAGGTCTGGCCAACAGTGGAGGTGGCTGTCTCTCTATTTACAAGGTCTTCCATCTTTTGCACTGGTTCCTTTGAAGGCCCAGCTCTATCTGCCTGCCTATAATATTTCTATGTGTAACTCAGCTGCCTATAACACTACCTCAGATCTTTTTCTGTCCTCATGGACTGAAGATTGGTCCAGGCCTTCCATGTGTGTTTTTTTTTTTCCGACCAGAGCCAGCAGCTGCCTTTGGGCCTCGATGCCTCTGGGTTTTGCACACTTCAGATATGAATCTGAGCCTACCGTTTGTTTTCTTTAAAAATTCACATCAGCTTCCAAACACAGCATAATGAAGTAGTGCTTTTGGACTGCCTGTAGCAGGGCTTCTTCTCTCCCTGGACTCTCACGAGCCAGTACAGAAAGCAGTTAAGGGAATAAGCCATTTAACACACTGTAATTAAGGCTGTGCTAAGGGCTGACAGAAATGACTACGGGATCCTCTCTGGGGAGGAAGTTTCTTCAGTCCAGGGGCAAGGAGTGCTCTTTCAGGTTCCCCCTCAGTTCCGCCTAGGTGGCTTTTCTTTGCCTTTCACAGCACCCTACTGCCATCTCCCTCACTACTATGATGGTTTGTTCTCCTATCTTCCTCCCTGTCTAATAAGTGGTTGTTATGGTTTATAGCTAGATAACATTGGTGAAATAAGGGCTGACCCTGCACCAGTCTGGGTGAATCAGAATCAGAGATTCCCTCACGCACACATAATGGAGCTTTAGGAAGGTGACAGCCATGGAGGGGTTAGAGCCAACTTGCTGCTAGGAGGTGAGCTCTGATCAGAAGGGGTGTGTCGCTGTGGGCGTGGCCTGGAAGGTCTCGCTCTTTCTCTGCTCTTCCCTTGACTGGCTCTGCTTCATGTTCCATGCCCTTCTGCCATGCCACCCTGCTTTGGAGCCAGCAAACTGTGGACTGAAACCTCTACCAACTGCCAGCCAAAATACGTCTCCCTTAAGTTGTGGGTGTTGTGTATTATTTCCCAAAATGGAAAAGTAAGAATAGTGATAGTGCTAATCCAGTAGCCAAAGGAATTGTTATTATTATTATTGTTATTATTATTATTATTATTATTAGTAGTAGTAGTAGTAGTACTGGAGATTGAAGTCAGAACCTTGCTCTTGCCAGGGAGATGCTTATGCTACTGAGCCATTTCCCCGGGCCCAGGCATTTTCATCCTTTGCCTAAAAAAGCCTAGCTTGGGAGACGGCAGGACAAACTGGTGAGCTCCATTGGCTGCACTGTATTATAGAAAAGTGCCAGGCACATTGGAGGCATTCAGTAAATAATAAAATTTGCAGAAGAGCTGACTCTAGACGGAGAAAAATGAGGGAGTACCAGTGTTTTGGGGAGAGGGAATGACATGCATAGAGGGGTGTGCTGACCTGCTGCATTTGGGAAAGAACTGGGTTTGGGAAAGCTGGGGAAAGAGTAGGATGAGAGGCGAGTCGGGAAAGCGGCTTACGAATGACCTTTAGTGTCTGAGGACCTAGTTTTCTTCTGGGGTGGTGAGGAATCTTTGGAGGATTTCAGCCTGGGAGGATGGTGCCAATTCCAGCTCGTTCCCATCCCATGATGTGTCTTGCTGCTCAGAATGCCTGAATCCACCTGGAGAAGGTGCATGCTTGCAGTTACCACGCACAAGCTAGAGCAGTGGTTTGCAACCTGTGGGTCGCGACCCTGGTGGGGGCTGAACAGCCAAAACACAGGGGTTGCCTAAAGCCATTCCGAATGGTAACAGTAGCAAAATTACAGTTTTGAAGTAGCCACCAAAATTATTTTTTGGTTTGGGGTCGCCGCAACATGAGGGAACTGTATTGTGGGGTCATGGCATTAGAAAGTGAGTTCAAATCCAACCTGAACTACATAGCAGTTCATAGACCCTGTCTCAAAACAAAAACAAACAATAAAAATCCTTCAAAATCAAACCAAATCAAACCAAACCAAACTAAAAAAAACTTCAAAATATCTGTAACTGTTTCATTCAGTTGACATCTTCTCTTTCTTAACTCTGAGGACAGGGCTTTGAAATCAAGATGGATTTGTGCAGGTCACATGAATGAGGTGGGATCAGGCACATTTTGAGAAAGAGCCCTCTGATTCTTCTGGTGGCACCAAGGAGAATGGGTTAGAGAAGGAAGAGGCTGGAGCTGCATGGAGGTCCTTACAGAAGCTCTGGTAATGGGCCAGAAGATAGCTCAGTAGAATAAGCACTTGCCTAGCAAGTGCAGGGTCCTGAGTTCAATCCCGGTGTTGCAAAAAAAAAGAAGCTCTGGTGGAGGATGAACCACTGAGCCACATCCCCACTCCTAAGTGACTCCTAAAATGACTTGGCTATTGGCTTGGTGGTTCTGTTCATCTATTTAATGAAATCCAGGAAGAGGAACAGATATTGAAGTGCATGGAGAAATCCAGCGGTACTATCCCACTGTCCAAAAAGTAGCTCAAGAGTGGTTGGGCCTTAGATGGAGATGGCTATGGAGGTTCTGTACCAGGATGCAAAAATAAGGCCTCAGAAGTAGGTGTGGTGCTGTAGGCCAGTGGTCTCGACACAAGCACGACCTGAGAGCTACCTGGAGAGCTTTAATGGCGGAAAGAAGGGATCGCAGACAGAAGCATCTATAGAGATTCTCATTCATTTGGTCTGGTGCAGGGTCAGACTTTGTGCTTTTCTTATTTTTTTTAAAGATTTTTTAATTTATTTCTCTTAAACCTCATTTATTTGTTTGTGTTATGGCTGGCTCAGCCTGCCCTGGGGTGCGGATGTGCAGCATGTGGTGCCAGGGATCCAGGAGCAGTCGCAGCGCTTGCCTTAAGTTTCCTCCGCAGGTGCTTTAGACCACTGAGCCATCGCGCTGGCCCATAGATGTTGTTCTTCAATCAGTGCTTTCCATGTGTGTGCGATTTGCATCTAGGCCTGAGAACTGGACCTAGAGCAGGAAGGAAGAGTGCTGGAACCCTGGACAACAATCATTTCCCTGGTGATTTCCAAATCAGGATAAATATCACTTTGTTGGCATGATAAACTTCCCCAGATGCTTCGTACATGTAGTACATGTTTGCTGTGGTTTGTTTGTTTGTTTCTTTTTTTGTGGTACCAGGGATTGAACTCACAATCTTGTGCTTGCCGGGTAAGCGCTTATTCTACGGAGCTAGCCGCCCAGCCCTGTTATGATTTCTCATGGGCCCATTTCTTTCATGACTAGGAGTTCCTGGAGGTCTGCGATCATACTTCATTTGTCTGTTTATCACTACTTTGAGCAGTACTTGCTGCAGTTTAGAAACTGTGAAAGCAGGTTCAATGAATCCGTTGGTAAATATTGTCAAACAGACCTTGAACTCATGGTTTTGCAAGCTGTCCAGCTGCTTCTTTTCTTGGTTGCTGAATAGGTCTCTAGCTTGCACAGTCGTTCTTGTTTTAAACACAGACATGCAATCTTTATAAATTAAAGTGCACTGAGAAAATAGGTATTTGCTCTATAATTACTTAGGTTTTAAGGTAATTAAAGTGTGATGGTTCCTACTGTAGGCTTCATCTTTAACAAACGGTGTTTAAAATAGACTTAACTTCAGGTGGTTCAATCATGTAGATGTCATGTCTTTTAAAAACTAGCACTTTTACGATTTTAGGTTCATAAAGTTTGACATTTTACCTAGAACAAAAATGTCAAATTGATAGAAGATTTTGAACAGAGGCCTAACACTTTCTTTCTAACTAAGAAAATTAAGGGGGTAGGGAATACTCATTAAGCCCTGTGTCTAGGTGAATCTCACTGACCTTGGTGATGAGAGAGGAGGGAAACTCTATGATTCCCAAACATTTAATTACTATTAAAGGAAGCATCTATAATTACTCATATTGATAGCAGTCTACCGTGTATTTTCTCATGGTTCTTTGGAATTGTAATGTGTATTTTGTGCCTTTGAATGTTAAATGTGTTTAAATTTTCATTTGGATAGGGGCTCCCAGAGACTTGGGACTTGGACTTTTCAGCAATGCTGAAACCATTGGGACTTTGGCAACTCTTAGAGATCGAATAAAATGTCTTTTGCATAAAGAGGTGTGCATGAGTCTTTGGGGGTCCATGGGTGGAATGTCATGTTTTGTGTATAGGTGTCCCCCCAAAGCCTCATGCAGTCATGGGGAAGCTTCTGGAATTTATAATTGATTATTGTGGGTGTGGGTGTTGCACCTCCCCCAGGCAGGTGATTTGCATTTCCATGTAAGGCAAGAGAAGTTAGCTACCTGAGCTGCTGCTACTTTTTCCTTCACTCTTGCTCTTAACTGCCACCATGAGTGGTTGTCCTCTGCCAGGTGCCACTCGGCCTCGGAGCCAGCTGAATATGGACTGAAACCTCCAGTAACTGTGAGCTAAATAAACCTTTCCTTCCTTCATTTTCAATGCCGGATATTTGTCCCAGCAACAAGAGAAGAGTAAGACAGTAGGCAAAGGTAGAAATGTCCACCAGGTACATTTCTAGCCCTGTGCAGCTCTTAGGGTTAAGGCCAGATGTCACTCTCTGTTCTCAATTTCCTCCAGATGGGAGTTTTTTTTTTTTTTTTTGTGGGACCGGCGTTCAAACTCACAACCTTGCACTTGCCAGGCAGGCACTTGTGCCTTGGAGCTATCTCCCTCCCCACTTTTTTTTTTTTTAATTTTGTCTTTTGGAGACAGGCCTTCACTGAGCAGTTCAAGCAGGCCTTATTCTCTGTAGCCCAGGCTGGTCTCTGAGGCACAGTGATCTTCCTGCCTCCTTTGCCACCCTTCACCACTCCCCCTCCCCCCACCCTCAGCATTGGCCACCTTCTTAGACCTGTGGCCTCCTGACCCAGACCTGGACCTGCCCTACAACCCCCACCCCCACCCCCCACACCTTCCACACAGCTGTCTAGCTACCAGCTTCTTCCATGCCAGCTTTTTCAAACACCTTCCTGAGGGTTCTTTACCACATAAGATTGTCTAAGTGCCATTGTACTTACCTGTCATACCACTTCTCACACTATGGGATTAATTTATTTCTTAACCAAACACTTTAGACTGTGAACTCCTTGAAAGTAGAAGCTGTTGAATGAGTTAATAGCTCCTTGATTGCTAATAAGTTAATTACCACATTCTTTCACTTTTTTTTTTTTTTTTTTTTTTTCTGGGATCAGGGATTGAACTCAGGCCCTTGGGCTTGCCAGGCAAGTGCCTATTCTACAGAGCTATTTCCCTGTCCCCATAAGTTAATTAACACAGTAACTAGAGTCTGTGCATGTACCTGGGACTCTCGAGAGGGTCTGGCTCTACTTACCCCTTTTCAGTCTTCCCATTAGTTTATAATACACTATACTGGATGATATACATTCAGCTCTCAACAAATAGGTTTTGTATTAGCTCTTTATTTTTTTTTTTTTTTAATTTTTTTTTTTTTGTGTGTGTGAGACCAAGGATTGAACTCGGGTCCTTGCGTTTGCCAGGAAAGTGCTTATTCTACTGAGCTATCTCACCAGCCCCTCAACAAATATGTTTTTTTAAAGAATTTTATTTTATTTTTTTCTTGTTTCAGAACTTCTGTTTGTTTATTTATTTTTATGGCCGGCTCAGCCTGCCCTGAGGGCAGGGCTGGCGCATCATGTGGTGCCAAGTATTGAACCGTGGCCCCTGAAGCTGCCTAAGCTTTCCTAAGCAGGCGCTTTAGACCACTGAGCCATCCTGCTGGGCCCCAACAAATATGTTTTGAATGGCTACATTAAAACTTGTTTGAAGGGCTGGGATATAGCTCAGTGGCATAAGCACCTGCCTGGCAAGTACAAGGTTCCAAGTTCAATCCCCAGTACTGCAAAAAACAAAACAAAAACTTGCTCAATAAACCCCAGGTAGCTAACTTTCCTAGGATTAGTATGCTGATCTTTTCTTCTGATTTCAATTAATTATAACATGGTTTCATGTTATATATGTTTTTTTATTTTGTTTCACTGTTTTTTTGGGGTCTGGCTCAGCGTTGGCATGACATGTGGTGCCAGGGATCAAACCTTGGTTCCTGTGATTGCCTAAGCTTTCCTAGGCAGGCACTTTAGACCACTGAGCTATCTTACCAGCCCCTCACTTTTTTCTTTTTCTTTTCTTTTCTTTTGTGTGTGTGTGTGTGTGTGTGTGACAGGCCTCACTATATAGTTCAGGCTGACCTTGAACTCACTGTGTAGCCTAGGCTGGCCTCAAACTCCCAGCAGTCCTCCTGCCTCAGCCTTCCAAGTGCTGGGATTACATGTGCTACCACAGCAATAAGGAAAATACTGTAACTCTCAATCTGCTGGGTATCCGATACACTGAATGAGTTTTAGGGAACAGGGGAGAGTGAGAAATATTTATTGGGGGAAAAGCTTCTGTCTAAGAGAGGGACAGAAGGGGTCCCACTTTTGAGGAGAAGTTTAAGAGCAAAATCATGAGGTGGGTATAATGCAGGTCAAATCTATAATCAGTCAATAAGATTACAAATATAGCTGCTGAGGTAACATTGGTCCTGTGGGAAAGCGGGTCATGTTGCAAGTGTACATGGAAAGAATAAGGACATTTTTTGGAAGAGATGTGTCAGGAGGCCCTGGTCGCCCATTTGGGTGACTGATGCCTATTTAGAATACTGGTCATTATTGCGTATCCCTCCAGGAAGTATGTAGGTATGGTCACTCCATCTTTATCTGGAGGCTTGACTTTCAGCTGAATGAACCTCAGCCACAATTGCCGCCTCCCTCGAGGGTCTAGCCCTGTCTGACGGCCTGTAGTATTTCTTCTTGACTAAGTTGTCTACAATACTGGGATGTCGTTGGCCTGAATGGTTGGGTGTGAGACCTGGCTGGCAGTCTGGTTTGTAAACTGATTGAGTTATCCGCCGTTTGGCACCAAAGGGGCTGGCCACGGATGACAAGAGCTGGTGTAGGAGTGCAGGAGCGCACGTCAGGGGATGAGCCTGTAAAATCATCTGCCACTGTTTTGTGATAGTCGCTTTTGAGATGTGCTGTCTGAATACAGCCTTTTTTTCCCCTAGGCTTTCTGTTTTGTTCCATTGATCACTCTTAGTATCATGATGGTTAAATCGTTTTTGGTAATGCCTTGTTATCTGAAGGACACTTCTTGGCAAAATGTTAATTTTGTTGATTCAAGAAAATTATTTCGTGAATAATGATTTAAATTGCAGAAGGTTTTCTTTTTTTAATTGCAAAAGGTTTTCGTTGCTTCCAGATTTGTGTACTAGTAGTTCCTCATTTCGTTTTTAATGTTTGTCAAAATATTTGCTTTGTTTCAGATGATTTTGTGGGTCTTTCAAGGAGATTTAGGGGGCCCAGCGGGATAGTTCAGTGGTCTAAAGCGCCTGCTTGGGAAAGCTTGGGCGGCTTCAGGGACCGCGGTTCTATCCCCGGCACCACATGCTGCGCCAGCCCTGCCCTCGGGGTGGGCTGAGTGGGCCATAAAAATGAGTGAATAAACAAAGGTTTCTGTAACAAGAAAAAAAAAAAAATTAACATCAAGGAGATTTAGGACATTGTTTTAGTCAGTGTTTGCAAGAGAATAGATTTCATGCAGGAGACAGAAATTTATGGGAATAGCTTATCATATTTGCCCACAGTTGGAGGCAATGCCGAAGAGTACAAGAGCTCTGTCTATAGCTAGAGATCTGAAGAATCCAGCAGAGGGCCTGGAGCTCACAGCAGTGTCCCAGGCAAGTCTGTATCAGGAGGCCGAGGGATATGCAAAGGAAGATGGAAGGGTCTGGGCCTGAAGGCCAGGTCCTGCTGTGAGGCTGATGGGGCAAGCTGAAAGGCCTGGTGCTGGAAGCCCAAGACTGGAGCCCTCCCAAGAGAGCAGCAGCAAGGCTCTTCCAAGAGAAATCAGCGTGAAATCCCGCCCAGCCACTCGGGTTTTATACTGAGTCCTCCACGCGCAGAAGCACGTGCACTCTGTCAGCTGGGATTCCACTCAATTGAGCACTGATTAATTAACCAGCACAGACATGACGCCTCACTAGTTGGAAATATCCGTGTGTGAATCCCTCGCTTTAGGTTTGGCCCCTGTTCGTGTATCCACTGAGTACCACATGATAACTGAATTTCATTTTATGCTTTGTAGGCGCTTAAGCCACAGTCCAGGTAGGAGGTGTACAGAGCAAGATGTTTCTACGAGGTGGCTTGCAGTTACAGAAGAGCAAACAATTGTTGGGGTGGGAGGCCTGGAAACAGCAGCCACGGAAATGTTCGTAAAGAAATGAGTGCAATGGTCCGGCGGGGTGGCTCAGTGGTCTAAAGCGCCTGCTTGGGAAAGCTTGGGCGGCTTTAAGGACCGCGGTTCGATCCCCGGCACCACATGCTGCGCCAGCCCTGCTCTTGGGGCGGGCTGAGCCGGTCATAAAAATGAGTGAATAAACAAACAAAGATTCTGAAACAAGAAAAAAAAATTTTTTTTAATTCTTAAAAAAAAAAAAGAAAAGAAAGAAATGAGTGCAAGGGCAAAGGGATAGGAAGATACAGGAGCATGCAGAGGCCAGATTTGCTGTGGATGGCGCGTGGCTGTGTGGGGTGGGGCCTCGCAGGGCGGGGCCTCGCAGGGCGGGGCCTCGCAGGGCGGGGTTACAGAGCAGAAGGCTGGGTGGTCCAGAGGCCGGAGCGGAGCTCCGAATGTGGTTGTGTTCTTTCGAAGTCTCTCCGCATGTGACCCATTAGATTTGTCATCCACACAGTGAAAAATAACTTGCTAGTGGCCCTTTACCTCCTGAAACCTTTGTCTAGTCTTTCATCAGATCTACTTTAATTACCTGTGAAAAAGTGTTTTGTTATCATTATACCGGTTGTATGCAGAAAAAACCCTGTTCATCCAGGGTAATTCATCCAGGGCCAGATGATTAAGACAAACACCTGATTCCTGGCTATGTAGTCAGTACTTTTAGTATCAAGTCAGGACTTCTGACTGGGCATGCCAGGCGTCTTTTACATTAACTTATGGTCATCCTCCCTATGCAGTTGGTAGGAAAATAGCATAAGCTTGTGTCACTGGATTGGAATATATAATTTAAACAAATTTTCTTTGTGTCCCTTGTCATGAGTGGATTAAACGGGTTGTAAATGCGAACTTAAGAACTCTAGAAGAGGAATAGGTTAGATAACAATGACCTTATTTATAGGTCATAAACTCGCTGTACTAGGATTGAACCTAAGGCCTTCTCACTGAACTACATCCCTGGACCTTCTTAATTTCATTTTACAATTTGTCTGTTTTCTTTTTGAGACAGGGCCTCATTATACAGTTCAGGCTGGCCTTCAGCTCACTTTGTAGCCCAGGCTGGTCTCAAATTTGCAGTGATCCTCCTGCCTCAGCTTCCCAAATACTGGGATTGTAGAAATGTGTCATCATGCCCAGATTATTTTAAACAGGGTCTCACTAAGTTGGTCATGCTGGTCTTGAACTTGGAGACCCCCCCACCTCAGCCTCCCAGAACACTGAGATTACAGGCATTTACCACCATACCTGGCCAGAACTTGATAATTTAAACTTTTTGTTTTGTTTTATTTAATATTTTTATTATTAAAAGTTTCAAACATGATAAAAAACATGTTGAACCCTTTACATGTGACTTCCACAGTTAACTAAGTGATCCTGTTTCCTGTATAACCTTCCTCACACAGCTGCTGCCTTCTGACATTATTTAAGCAAAACCTAGGCATTTCATTTAACTTGAACTTTAAAAAATGTTGTGCTTATCCTGGACAATGAAGGAAACATCAGATTCCCTGACTTGAAATTATACTATAAAGCTACTGTGATAAAATCAGCATGGCACTGGCAAAAACAAAAACAAAAAGAAAAGAAAACAAAACAAAACAAAAAACCCAGACTAGTAGAACAGATTAGAAGATGCAGATGCAACTGCAAACATGCTCAGCCGCCTTATCTTTGATAAAGGGGGCTAACATGTTCATTGATGGAAGTTGACCTCTTAAATATATGGTGCTGGAGAAAACTGGCTTTCCAAATGCTGAATACTAAAACTAGACCTACGTCTATTACCATGCACCAAAGTCAAAATGGATCAAAGATCTAAATATTAAAACAGGAACATTGAGCCTTCTTGATGAGAAGAAGTAGGTTGAAATCTTGAAGACATAGGGGTGGGCAGAGAGTTCATGAGCAGAAACCATAGGAAATACTTCAGAGAATCAACAACTGGAATTTTATCTTATTAAAAAGTTTTTGCACATCAAAATAAATAATAGAGTGAAAAGAAAACCTATGAATTGGGAAAAAATTTTAGCCAACTGTCCTTAAGACAAAATACTTTTATCTAGAACATACAAAGAACTAAAAAAAAAAAAAAACCAGACTCCCAAAATTCAAAGCCTCAGTCTATAAATGAGCATCTGAGATGAATACTCATTGCTAAGATGAAGAAACTTAAATGTCAAGTAAAAATACATTTTATTATTATTATTATTATTATTATTATTATTATTATTAGTCTTTTTGAGACAGGGTCTCGCTATGCAGTTCAGGCTGGCCTTGAGCTCACTTTTGTAGCCCAGGCTGGTCTCAAACTTGCACCAATCCTCCTGCCTCAGCCTCCTGAGTGCTGGGATTACAGGCGTGTGCTACTACGCCCGGCTTAAAAATACATTTTAAAATGTTCAAAATCATTGGTCATCTAAGATATGCAAATTAAAATAACACTAAGATTCCATCTTGTCCTAGCAGGTATGGCTGTCATAAAAAAAAAAAAAAAAATCAGTCAATAACAAATGCTGACAGGACTGTGGCAAAAAGGGAACACTTCTCCACTGTTGGTGGCCGTGTAGACTGGTGCAGCCACTGTGGATATCAGTATGGAGATTCCTTAAAAACCTAGGATTACAGGTCCCATTTGACCCAGCTATTTCCCTTCTAGATATTTCCCAGAAAAATTAAAAACTTCATACCACAGTGATATCTGTGCACTCATGTTTATGGCAGAACAATTTGTCATAGCTAAATCTTCACGACAACCCAAATGGCTATCAACTGAAGAATAGATGAAGCTGCAGTATTTTAATACAATGGAGTATTACTCAGGTATAAAGAAAGATAAACTGGAGGCTTTTTATAGGCTTTTATAGGTAAATGGATACAACTAGAGATCATATTCCTAAGTGAAATAAAGCAGACTTGCATGTGTAAACTTCATATTGTCTCCATAGTGTAAGAACCTGAAAAAATAGATAAGATTTAAAGGTACAACAGACATTGTGAAAGAGAGAAAAGAGTAGAGAAGGTATTAAAAAATACATATATAGTACAAGATAACAAAAATATTTGTGCTACTAATTTCTGTTAGTTCATTCAAAGGAATAGTTTATGTTTATATTGTTTGATTAATCCTACATGCCTGTGTCTGGTAATCTAAGCAACTACTTTGCAGATGGTGACATGCAATAGAGTAATCATTGTTAATTTCCTATCATCTTGATTTGAAATTCTGATTTTGTAAAATTCTCTTTAAAACAAATGTTATGCTTGGCTTACCTTGCACTCTCATCTCCATTTGTGTCCTGAACATTAGGACTAGTTCTCTGTTTTTGACCAGCCTCTTTCCCTTATGACCATGACATTTATTGATGTTTACTGTTCCAGTAGGAAAAGAAGGCTCAGTTGATTTTCAGAGACTATTAGCCATGTGTCACAGACTCTAATTGCCGTTTGCTCCCTGACATCCATAGTCTAGTGCCAGCCTCTGGTGGATAGTAAGGGAGATGGGACTCCGAGCTGGTGCTCAGACGTGAGCTGAGCGCATCTCTAATAAAATCCACCATTTGGGTCAGGGTTGAGGTATTGTCTCAATGGCAAAGCTGTTGTTCAGAGTTAAGCCCTAGACCAGTGACAGTGAACCTTTTAGAGCTTTCAGCGATACAGGAAGCCCACTGTAGCACACGCACTGTGCTTTCACCACCACTACTCTAGATTACTGGCCAGCTCAAAGACATCATGTGATTAGTTTGCTTTTTGCTTATAAGCTATAAGTAAATGGAGAGACCAGGTAGAGTGGCACTGAACTTCTGTACCACATTGGCGGGTGGATGAGCATGGGGGTAGGGAGGTCCTCGTTAACAGAGGAGAGCCGAGTTTTAGGGGGATTGTTAAATTTCTCCAGCCTCTCTTCGCACCTGGACTGTAGTCTCTTTCCTTATAGCAGGAAGGCTGTGTGTGTGAGTGTGTGTGCCTGGCCTGTGTGTGCCGTGGTAGGACATGGCCTCTGTTCCAGTATTTGGTGAATGGTGCTAGTTTGGATAAACAGCCTTATAAATTTGCAGATACTGGGGGCTGGAAGCTTCGCTCAGTGGCAGCAGGCTTTCTTGAGTAGGATCCCCATCACTGCCAGGGGCGAAGTCTGCGAGCTCTAAGTCTAGAGGCCCGGGCCCGGCGTCAGCCCCTCCTCCACTGCACTGCACAGCTCATTTCTGGGAGTCTGTTTCATTTGGCCTGTGGGAAAGAGCATCTATTAATAGTGATTGCTCAGATATGTTTGTTACAGAGTTTCCATGCTTTTTCTTTCCCTTGAAGATAAAAATGAGAGGCAACATTTATAGTTTTTCTAGCTCAGCCTCAGCTCTATAAATGTTCCAGTGGAGAAAATATTGATAGTACTCATCTGAAAATAATTGACCTGATATTTAAGGAAATGGAAAAAAGGCCTCTGTATGTGTGAGTACGTTTGTGTGTAAGTGTGCTTGTGTATGTGTGCACACATGTGTACTCTGACATGTGGCACACATTTGTAATCTCAGCACTCAGATGACTGAGGCAGGAGGATTAACACAAGTTCAAGGCCAGCCTGAGCTGCACAGCAAGATCCTGTCACGGTCACATCAACTTTTATAGTACTTCTCAAATAAAAGGACTGCTTTTTCAGGAATCAGTCAAAAAATGGTTATTAAAATGTGTTATCTTGGTTGCCACCTTGACTGGATGAAGAAACATAGAATATTAGGAAGGCACCCTTCTGGGTCTGTCGGCAGAGTCCTGGTACTGGCCCCCATCCCCTTTGGAGCTCATCCTGCTACCTGGTGTCTTGTTACATCCTTGGTTCTGAGCAATACAGTCTTGTCTGTTGCTGAGATGCCTTCAAGCCAGCTTTCCTCTTGCCCTGATGTACTGCTTGGCATCTTTACACTGGTTCACAGACCCCCATTCTAATGAAAATACATATTTTAGCCTAACAGTGGCTGGCTGGGTCTCTGCAGCCAGGTTGGGAGACTACAAGAAGCAATCTCTTTGTTCACACACTTAGTATGGTGAATGATAAGATAGGCAGATTTGTGTCAGTTTAAATGGGAGAGTTTTATCTATGTTATGTGCCACTCACGTTACATTTTTTGTACCTATAAATTTATTTTATTTTTATTTTTATTTTTTTGATCATTTTGAAACAGGGTCTTGCTATGCAGTTCAGGCTGACCTTGAGCTCACTTTTGTAGCCCAGGCTGGTCTCGAACTTGCACTGATCCTCCTGTCTGAGCCTCCCGAGTGCTTGCTGGGATTACAGGTGTGTGCCACCATGCCTGGCATACTTGTAAATTTTTATTGCATGCCTTCTTCTTCTTCTTCTTCTTCTTCTTCTTCTTCTTCTTCTTCTTCTTCTTCTTCTCCTCCTCCTCCTCCTCCTCCTCCTCCTCCTCCTCCTTCTTCTTCTTCTTCTTTCTTCTTCTTCTTCTGTCCAATTCATTACAATGGTGTAGGAAAATTTGATTTTGTAACTTTGGGAGGAGGTTGAAAGTGAATCATCAAGTGACAGCTCCTCATGATCTCTTGGATCACGTGAAGTGAAGAAGTTAGCAAGTTATGACAGAAGCGATATAGAGAGATAGGACAGATAGAGAAGTTTAGAATGAAGGCTTGATGGGTAGGAGGAAGAAAACAGCAAGGTAAATAAGTAACTAGTCAAAGTGCTGCAGGGCCAGGGATATAGCTCAGTGGCACAGTGCCTGCCTGGCAAGTGCAGGGTCCTGAGTTTGATTTCTGATACAAAAAAAAGTTACAAAGTGGTCATATATATATGAATAATCCATCAATATGGGAAATTGTGGAAGCCAATATGCCACAGGATGTTTTGAAATACACTAATAATGAAACATAAAACATTCTGTATCCATCAATAATAATGCTCAAAAATACATTTATTATGAAATCTCACTATCTGAGTCCTCCCACTTTATGGTCGGACTTTATCATTGTAATTGTCAGAATCTAAAGGATTTGGGCCTGGCGGGATGGCTCAGTGGTCTAAAGCGCCTGTATGGGAAGGCTTGGGCGGCTTCAGGGAACGTGGTTCGATCCCCAGCACCACATGCTGCGCCAGCCCTACCCTCGGGGCGGGCTGAGCCAGCCATAAAAATGAGTGAATAAACAAACAAAGGTTCTGAAACAAGAAAAATAAATAAATAAATAAATAAAATTTAAAAAAAAAAAAAAGAATCTAAAGGATTTATGGGGAAGTGGCAGATGTGTTGAGCTTTGTAGGACAATAATGACACTCAAGAGATTTGGTTTCCTTCAAAATGGCCTACATTTAGATGACAAAAAGACCCCCGAAGAAATAAAAAATCTGGCAACTGGGCTGCTAGTCACTCATTTGTTGAGAGCTTTGTTTCAAACTGTCAAAACAATTTATACACCGTCTGCATGACCTGAGCACTTGCATTATTTTGTGGTTGGTGAAGCTTTTGGTAATGTATGTCAAGTAAGCTTTCCAAGTGTGGTATAAAAATACACGCCCCAGTAGGTGCAACGGTATTTTACACCTTGAATTTAAAAATTTATCCTAGAACTCAGCCACCACATCTTTCTTTGTGCAATGGTAAAATGAACTGTGACTTTGTAAATAGACCTATTGCGCCTATTTCAAAGAATAAGCAAATGTCACGTTCGACAGCTGTATTTTCATGCTGTTCTCATGTGTGAAAGATGTCTTAGGTGTGATAATTGAAGTGAAGATTATTTTGTGGTAGAATTTTGTACTTTCATCACAGTTCATGTAGGAATTTATTCCTGCTATTTTTTAGAAGTAGTAAACAAACGGCTGGTGTAGAAAATGATGTTTAGTGTAAACAGCATGCATTTGATATTTGATTTTATTACTATTTCATTTTCCTACTAAGTGGACACTATGTAATATAGTGAGAAGCCCCTGACAAAAGAAGACAAGAGAGGGGATAAGTATGGCCTGCCAAGCAGGAAGGGAAAGCAAAGCGTTAGTGTCAGTGTCGGAGAGACTTGAGTATGGAATGTGCAGTTGTTGTGTGCAAGGACCGCCTTAGTGGTGATAATTGAAGCAAAGATTATTTCTATGATGAGTTTTGTTTGTATTTTTATTGCATTTCACATCAGATTTCATGTCTCTGTTATTTTTATTTATTTATGTTTTAATGTATTTAATACAGGATCTCACTATATAGATCGGACGCATAGTGATTCTCCCGTTTTCAGCCTGCAGTCTTAATCGCTGTCTCAGTGCGCCCCAGGGGTGGGACCGGCACAGTATACCTCAGATTGGACCCCAGCTGCTACATTCTGCTTAAGCAGGCACTTTAGTCCGCTGAGCTATCTAGCTGGCTTTCTCTTATTTTTAGATCTTGTAAGCAGGTAAATGGTTGATGTTGAAAATGTTGATGTTTGTTCTGCACACTCATTACATATTAAAAATTTAATATTTTATTTTCCTGTTAAGTATGCATTGTTTAATATAGTAAAACTCATAAAATTAAAGTTAATAGTTCATTAACAAAAGTACTCCTGAAAAAATACATGTGGTCATTATATGTTTCCATGATGTGCCTTTTCTAAAAAATCTGTTATGATGCTCTTGGGATGTTAATCTTTTCAGCATTGACGTTGTCCTTTGCCCGGACTTTGTAAGTGGTTCCTTTTTGACAAAACTAGAGACTTTTTGTAGCTTTTGGCTCTGTCTTCTCCTGATTATCCATGTAGATATGTGAATCAGGCTAAAAGTATTAAGCAATACCCATGCCACAACTTGAATGTTGGACTGCCCTAAAATTTCCTCTGCTGGATCAGTTAGTCCATTGTCCTAAAGTTCAGTCTCCTGCAATCTGCAAAGATGGGCAAAATGTAGACAAATTTTCTGCTAGAGTTATCCATATGGCCTCTAGTCCAGCTGCCAACAGAGTGCTCGTTCCCAATTATAGACCTCTGAATCTGGCTTTCTGTCTGCATTCTTATCTGTCTTCTGATCCTTTGAGCTCTGAACAGAATCATGCAGTGAGCTCTGTTTACAGCATTCTAGGGATTCCCTAGCCTGCTTCTCCAAACTTGTCCAGAATCTTTTTATAAACAAGTCCCTAAAACTTCTGGGCCATGTGGTCAGATAACCATATCCAATGCCACTTTTTTATACTGGTCACTTTTTCACTGCTGGAAAAAATACTCAATACCCACAATTTTTTATTTTATTTATTTATTTATCTATTTATTTATGTCTTTTTTGAGACAGGGTCTCACTCTGCAGTTCAGGCTGGCCTTGAGTTCACTTTTATAGCTCAGGCAGGTCTCCAGCTCACACCAATCCTCCCAAGTGCTGGGATTATAGACGTGCGCCGCCACACCCGGCTCAATGCCCATAACTTAAACGAAAATACTTTGGCTCATGGTTTTCAGAGGATTCAATCCAGGATTAGTTGGCTCCATGGAAGAAACATCTTGGCAGAGGAAAGCCTGTTGCAGCCAAGAAGCAGAGAACAAAGGGAGCAAGTGGGGGCAAGAATGCAGCCGGCCAAGTGACACAGAGTGACCAAGTGACACACAGTGACCCACCCAGCCAGACCCAGCTCCTTAACAGCGCATCAGCTGCTGCGCCCATCTGGGGATGAGCCCACTGTGGTGTAGTGCCCCTGGGACCTAGTCACCTTCCAGGCTCGTGAGCTTTGGGGACACATTTTAGATCTAAGCTGTGTCACGCAGTGTCATACCCTGCACTTGATGCAGAAGGTATCATTTTCCACTACCTTACGCCTACCTTGGTCCACTTCCTTCTTCCTTCTTAAAACCTTGCAGATCCTCTCACTGAGAGCACTTTTGGCGTCACCATTTGCTTCTGTGTGGAACACTCTTCTTTTCCCACTACCTGACTCCTACTCATTTTTCAAATCAGCCTAAGCACCGTTTTATTTTTTAGAATTTTTTATTTTATTTATTCATTTTTTTCTTGTTTCAGAACCTTTGTTTGTTTACTCACTTATTTTTATGGCCGGCTCAGCCTGCTCCAAGGGCAGGGCTGGCGCAGCATGTGGTGCCGGGAATCGAACTGTGGTCCCTGAAGCCACCCAAGCAGGCGCTTTAGACCACTGAGCCGTCCCGCCGGGCCCCCTAAGCACCCTTTTAAAAGACAGATTTCTCCTATTCTTCTTTTTTTTTTTTAAAAAAAGAATTTTTTATTGTATTTATTTATTTATTTTTTCTTGTTTCAGAACCTTTATTTGTGTATTCACTCATTTTTATGGCTGGCTCAGCCTGCCCCAAGGGCAGGGCTGGCACAGCATGTGGTTCCGGGGATCGAACCACGGTCCCTGAAGCCGCCCAAGCTTTGCCAAGCAAGTGCTTTAGACCACTGAGCCATCCCGCCGGGCCCCTCTCCTATTCTTTTTAAAATATTGATTTGTGTTTTTGCAGTTAGAGAAGTAACATGTGTGTCATTATGGTACATTTAAAGGATACACACACACACACACACACACACACACGTAGAAACCAGAGGACAAAACTTAATATGTTGGGGGCATCTAATGCCATTTTGTTATTTGGTCCTTTGTGCTGTGTTTGGAAGCCTGAAGAACTATTTCTTACATATTTAAATTGCAGCACATGGCCAGATGGGGTTTTCCTTTGTTACAACTGAAACACAGGCTCTTAACTCTCTCGACTGTCTTTTTCAGTACAGCAAATCCAAGGGAGTTTATTTTTATACTCTGTGTGTGTGTGTGTGTGTGTGTGTGTGCAGTTGTAATGTTTTTAGTTTCTTCAGCCAATATGGTACTCTTCTAGGGTTGAATTTTAATTCTGTTTTCTATTGACTGCTTTTTTTTTTTTTTTTTGTCTTTTTTCCCAATGTCTTTCCGGTTCAATACTGGAACAACAGCATAAGTGTGTCTTTTGTACTATGGATACATTTTTCTGTTAGGACCTTTCAATGCTGTATTGCTACCAGTTATCTCAGTTAATATTAGTTTCTTGGCAGTCTTTTTCTTATTAAACCTGTCTTCTAATCTGAACTTATTGTGGCTCTTGAGTCTTGATTGAAACTTTATCTGGTGCCTGGCACAATAATATGCCCAAATATGTAACAATGAGAGTGAATACATGAATAAGCAAAGGCCAGATCTTTGTTGGTATATCCTACAGAGACCATTAAAATACATTCTAGTAATGTGTTTTCCCTCTAAAAACAGCTATATTGAGGTGTGATTTGTATAATCATAAGGCACCCATTGTAAGTGTCTAATGTAATAATTTTTATTAAGTTTAGAGAGTTATGCAACTATGACAACAGTCCAGGTTTAGAACATTTCAGTCACTGTACTGAGTTCTTTCATGCCTGTTTGCAATTAAATCTTTGCTTTTGAGCCCTGCTTTGTGTCCCTGTTAAGTTGCCTTGCGTGGACATTTCATGCAGATGTGTGCTAATGTCACACATATACACAAATACAAACATGCACATGCATACACATACATGTTTTTATACTAATTTATATATCAACAAACTTTAAGTGAAGTATATAGGTGCTTGGGTGACTTTCACTCTGAAATTTCCTTTCGAGGACTCCTTTGCTAGGAGTCCTCCCTTCCCTCCTGTGGCTGAGGCCAGGGCTCAGTCGCTGCTTGTCCAGCATCACGAGCCAGTGAGTCTGTGTGGGTAGGGAGTGTGTTCGCACTTGGGGCTGCTTTCAGACCTGCCCTGGCTTGTGCTTTACACTGGTCCTTTTGTGTCTGCTTCTTGCCTGTGTGCAGGCTCAGGGGTGCCACACACCTGTTTCACCAGGTCTGCAGCCTTAGCTGCTACAAGTGTTCTCCTTGTTGCTTTCCTCCCCGCCCACAGGCCATCGTTCACACTGACAGCGCAAGCGGTGGGTGTGTGCTGTGCACTGCCCCAGATGCCAGTCCCCGCCACCCCAGTGCCAAGCGAGCCAGCAGCCCTGGTGGTTTGCCTTGCCCTGCCCGGGGCCTGCAGGACCTTCCCACCCAAGAGTGGGGAAATGGGAGGTGGGGGTGTCCCTCCACAGCCGCTGTTTCTACCCAACTTCTACACTTTTCAAGCATGAATCATATTTAGGCCACTAGAGCCCTTTGATTTGCAGAGTACTGAAAGGGTTGTCAGTTTCATCCAACTTTATAATTGGCTGTGAAGAGAGGAAACGCCCACTGAGTGGAAGTCCTGTCACTCAGGTATATTTTTCTAATGCAGTTGGTCATTGCCTGGGTGTACCTACCATTAGAACTCCCCAGAAACTCAGATCCTAGAGGGTGCATGGGGGAGGGAAAGACGGTTGACCTTAAGGATTTGGCTTATGTGATTGTGGATCTGGTGGGTCAGAAATCCACAGGGCAGTGAGGAAGCTTTTGCGGTCTGGACTTCAAATTCTGCAGGTCAGCTGCCTGGAGCAGAGAGGGAGAAGAAACAGATTCAGAGCTGCTGGCTCGTGTGACCGTGGAGAGGGCCTGGCAAGTCCAGACCCCACAGGCCAGTTGGGTGGACAAGAGCTGATGCTGTGGTCTTGAAGCCAAGCTCCACAGATCCCTAGCTTGGGAACTGAGGCGCACGCGTGCTGTGGTCTGGAGACGGGTTCCTTCTTTTCTGAGAAACCTCCATGTTTTAATTGTTGGCCCTCCTGTGTGACACGGGAGAATCTGCCTGACTGTGGATCTATGGATTTAAATACTCACCACATCCAAAACACATCTGTCACAGCGATATTTAGAGGGATGTTTGGCCAAACAACTGACCACCTAGTCAAGTTGACACAGAAAAGTGTAGCCTAGTTACCGTCTGCTTCCTAGCATGTGGCCAGTGGTTTGGCCCACGTGTGTCTGTGGCTTGGAGTGCCTGATGTGCCCAGGTCCTGCTCTTGTGCCAAGGCTCAATTATAGGCCTCTCAAAGCTCTGCCAGGATATTTCCTGTCACCTGCTTGGGCTGCCTTTGTGCCTTGCCTGTGAGTAACTATGACTTACAATACTCTTTTGTGCTATTTTCTTTTCAGGTTTTTTTTTTTCGTTTAGTACTGCTTAGTGAGCCCAGGGCCTTGCACATTCTAAGTGAGCTCTCAAGCACTGAGCTACAGCTACAGCCTTTAAAATTGTTTTTCAATTTGAGGACAGGGTCACTAAGCCACCCAGGCTGATCTCATCTTTCTGCCTCAGCTTCTTCTATTTTTGTGTGGTATGGTCTGCTTCAGCTTTCTGAGCAGCTGGGATCACAGATATAAGCCACCACACCTCTTTCTTTCTTTCTTTCTTTCTTTCCTCCCTCCTTCCCTCTCTCCCTCCTTCCCTTTCCTTCCCTTCCCTTCCCTTCCCTTCCCCTTCCTTCCCTCCCTCCCTCCCTCCCTCCCTCCCCTCTTCCTGCCCCTTCCTCCCTCCTTCCTTCCTTCTTTGGTACAGGGTCTCATCATGTGCCTCAGACTTGTAGTGATCCTCCTGTCTCAGTCTTCCCAGTGCTGGGATTATATAGGCATGCACCACATACCCAGTTTCGGTGGCCAGCATAGCATATGGTACTGGGGACTGAACTCCTTGTATTTGCCAGGCAGGCACTTAGAGCACCAAGCTATCTCCCTACCCTCCCTCTTGTTTTCTATACAGCTTTGCAAGGTCTCTCAGATGGACTTACCTGGCCCTTTGTCCCCTTGCATATTTCTGTTGAGGCACTGGTCACATATCATTCTCCTTGTTTGCCGGGGCTGAAGACTTTGCTTCTCAACGGAGAGGCCACTGTAGTTGCTATTCAAGTTTGTCTTCAGCCAAGCCTAGCTATCTGGTCTGCAGCACCTAAGTTAAGTTATGGGATGAATATGCGGAATGTCCATTAGAGATTTAGAAGTTGTGTTTGGTATTTCTTCTGTGATTTCTCTTTATAGTAGAATGCGAAGATACTGACCGTTAGGCATTAAAGCAAATGTGGATGTAAGTGTACAGCCGTGGGTACATTAATAATCTGCTTGACTCTGAGAGAAGTGGTTGTGTTTACTTTTTCATTCTGTGCCAGATACAGTGTGTCAGATTTGTTGCAGGAAAGCTGTTTCTCATTATAAACACTGATGTGGTTGTATTCATATTTGTGTATATAGTGTGCTAAGACATCAGTGCATCCAAGACTGCTTCAGCTTCTTTTCAGCAGCAGTGTGATGGTGGTAACTGGTGACTAATTTGTAGACAATTACAATATGATAAAAGGGCCTTTTTCCTTTTTCTGCTAGGTATTCATCTTGCTCAAGTAGACTCTCCATGGCCTGAACAGTCTTTGGAAATCATTTTGAGCACAGTATCTGTTCACTAATAAGACAGCCATACCAAGATGGTTGGGAAACTGAAGCAGA
Source organism: Myocastor coypus (assembly GCA_004027025.1). NCBI lineage: Eukaryota > Metazoa > Chordata > Mammalia > Rodentia > Myocastoridae > Myocastor > Myocastor coypus. Next base: position 26,795 of record PVJA010000669.1, read on the forward strand.
ACTTACTCTTGGCCTGCCTGGTGATTAGCTCTGTGACCGTGTTTTACCTGGGCCAGCATGCCATGGAATGCCATCACCGCATAGAGGAACGGAGCCCACCCGTCAAGCTGGAGGGTGTGAAGTCAACCGTGCGAACTGGCCTGGACCCCAAAGCCAACAAGACCTTCGCCTACCATAAAGATATGCCTTTGATATTTATCGGCGGCGTGCCTCGGAGCGGAACCACTCTCATGAGGGCTATGCTGGATGCGCACCCGGACATCCGCTGTGGAGAGGAAACCAGGGTCATTCCACGCATCCTGGCCCTGAAGCAGATGTGGTCGCGATCCAGTAAAGAGAAGATCCGCTTGGATGAGGCTGGTGTCACCGATGAAGTGCTGGACTCGGCCATGCAAGCCTTCTTGCTAGAAATCATAGTGAAACATGGGGAGCCGGCCCCTTATTTATGTAACAAAGATCCCTTTGCCCTGAAATCGTTAACATACCTTGCTAGGTTATTCCCCAATGCCAAGTTTCTCCTGATGGTCCGAGATGGCCGGGCCTCAGTACATTCAATGATTTCTCGCAAAGTCACTATAGCTGGATTTGACCTGAACAGCTACAGGGACTGTTTGACCAAATGGAATCGTGCCATAGAGACTATGTATAACCAATGTATGGAGGTTGGTTATAAAAAATGTATGTTGGTTCACTATGAACAGCTTGTCCTGCATCCTGAGCGGTGGATGAGAACACTCTTGAAGTTCCTCCATGTTCCGTGGAATCACTCGGTATTGCACCACGAAGAAATGATTGGGAAGGTGGGGGGAGTGTCTCTGTCAAAGTGAGTAGAAGTTATGTTTTTTAATTTTTATGTAGCTTGTCAAGCTATGCATGTATATATGTGTCTATATGCATGTGTGTTATATGTAACTATATATATATATATATATATATATATATATCTTATAAGAGATAAAGCTTCAGTGATGGATTTTTTATAGTTAATTCTCTACCAGTTCACAGTATATTCTTCCTTTCATTTGTTCATTTGTTCATTTATGTATTGTCCTTTGCTCATTTATTTTGCAGTACAACAGATTAAACCCAGGAACTCATGCAATTCTCTGCCCCTGGGTTACAGCCCTGGGCCTATGTTTTCTTGATGAATGCAAACTCAGTTTGCAGGCAGTGAAAGGCCTTTTTCACTGAGCACAGGCCTTAGGCCTTAATGTCTGCCTTTCAGCTTAGTGACTTCTGATATTTGATTTGTAGGTACTTCTATTGGTAAAGATAATTGGCTTTTGTGTGGTCAAAGGTTAATACCAGACAGTGTTTTGGCAAAAATTATGCACCACAGATCCATAACTAGAACCTTCTAGTGCTTATTCTAAGATTCTTGCTACTATATGAATTTTTATTTATTTATTTTAAAAAATAATTTATTTTATTTTATTTTTCTCTTGTTTCAGAACTTTTGTTTGTTTGTTTATTTATTTTTATGGCCGGCTCAGCCTGCCCTCAGGGCAGGGCTGGCGCAGCATGTGGTGCCTGGGATCGAACCGCGGTCCCCGCAGCCTCCCAAGCTTTCCTAAGCAGGCGCTTTAGACCACTGAGCCATCCTGCCGGGCCCCCTACTATATGAATTTTTAAATTGAAGGGTTTTTTCCTTTTTTTTTTTTCTATTTTAATGTATTTAGTATAGGGTCTCACTATGCAGCTCTGACTTGTAGTGATCATCCTGCTTTCAACCTCCCCATCTCTAGGATTTCAGGTGTGTGCCATCATGCCTGGTCTCAGGAGCCAGCTCAGCATGCCTGAAATTGGGGCTGGTGCAGCCTATGGTGCCGGGGATTGAACCCCAGCCCCGAAGTAGGCACTTAGTCCACTTAGCTATCTTGCTGGCCCTAAGTTGAAGTTTTAAGATAACATAGTAAATATACAAATGCTCAGCATAGAGATCAATGAATTTTTACACCTGTGTACTCTGTAATTGTCACAGCCCGCACTGAGTCGTCCTCTTCGCGCTCCCGTCACCATCCTCTCCCACCCGGAGGAGACTCCTGTTCCATGGGTTAGCTTTGCTTACACCTGCGCGTCGTGTCAGTGCAGCCATACACGTATGGCCTGTGCCTGGCTTCCCTCCTTCACCCGTGTGCGTGACACTGATCCGTGTGGTTATAATTAGCAATGCCATCCCTTCATTTTTATTTCTCTGTGATAGTCCAGGGAATAAACCACAATTTATCAATTCTTCAATCGATAGCTGTTTGAGTTATTTCCAAGTTTATGTCATTATAGATAAAGTCTCATTTTACTTTTGGTAGAGATAAGCGTTCATTTCTTTTAGTATACACTAATGACTAAGGTTACCAGATTGTATACAGTATATGCAAACACACACAGGCACACGTACACAAATGAACTTTAAAAGCTTGTTTGTTTCCCCCACGGTATTGGGGATTGAACTGAAGAATTTCTTGCTGAGATACCCAGTCCTGTACGTATGTATGTATGTATGTATGTATGTATGTATGTATTTGAAGACAGGCTTCTCACTTAGCTGCTAAACTTCCCAGGCTGAGGATGGTGATTATAGGCTTACACAGTGCATGGCTACTTTATAAGCATTAACAGATACTTTTTTACAGTTTTCAGAATGTTTGTATCATTACGTATAGCTGTACCATTCATGCATAGCTGTGCAGCATTTAAGTAAACGTGCTGCAGTTGCCTCGTATCTTTACCAGCACTTAGTGTTGTTAAGCCTCTTAATTTTGACCTTTCTGAAAGTGTGCAAATGTTCTTTGAAACTTAAAGGTAAGATTAAAAAATGGCACTTGTACCGCTTTCCAAAACAAAGTCTACCTACAGTTCCAAGACAAAATAAGAGTAGAGCTTCTTTGGGTGAGTCTAAACCTAGTCTTAAAAGATCTTGTGCAAAAGGAGATGAAATAAATTAGGAAAACAATACAGCAAAGTGTTTTGAAATGGACATCCTGGGGAGTAGTAGGAAGAATGATCAATGATTTACTAAATTTAGAATATTGTTTTGTAAAATTTCCAGAATAGAATTTGATTTTGCTGAAGCAAAAAAGTGTTCAGTGGTACTTTTTTTTTTTTTTTTTGTGGGACCGGGGTTCAAACTGACGACCTTGCACTTGCCCAGCAGGCACTTGTGCCTCGGAGCCATCTCCCCAGTTCCCCCAATGGTACTTGTTAAAACACCAAAAGGCCATCTTTGTTCAAAAGCAGTTCAGGAGACAGAGCAAGCCCTACAAAGGAGTCTTGTGATAGGAGACAGAGTGAGTTTACATCTGAATGCAGCCAGGGCTAGCGGAAGTTTATAGCCAAGGAGGGTGGATGGAAAGTTAGGAAGGGGATGCATGAGGGATTCTTAACTCCTGACAAGCCAGGTCAATTAGATGTGTGTGTGTGTGTGGGTGTGGGTGTGGGTGTGTGATGAGAAATTTATAATCATGAATGAGGGCTGTTATAGTTTGTGTCTAGTGGTCCCCCTGAAGCCTCATGCAGTTCGTGGGGCAGACTTCTAGAGTTTGTGGTTAATGCATGATCCACTGGGATTAGAAGTGTGAGTGCTGCTGGTGTTAGAGGTGTGCGTACTGGGGAGGGGAGCTTAAATGAGACTTACGGAGACAGACTCGCTCTCTAGCCATTTTTGCCACTGCTCCGGCCCTTTTGCTCTTGCTCGCTTGCTCTTTGCTGCCACCATGAATGGCTACTTTCTGCCATGTGCCACTCTGCCTCGGAGACAGCTGAGTGTGGACTGAAACTTCCACTGGCATGAGCTGAACAAACCTTTCCTTCCTTCACTTGGGGTGTTGGGTATTTGTCCCAGCAATGAGAAAAGAGGAAACCGAGATAGCGGGATTGCTAAAATATCTTATCAGGGTTCTTTGTCAGAGATGGAGTTTATAAAGAAAGATAGGTTTAGGAGAAGGTTCAGGAGGTCAAAGTTTGCAGGCATTAAGAATCTTTGCCAGTTTGAAAGTTTTGGGGCTGGGTGTGGTGGCACACACCTGTAATCTCAGCACTGGGGAGACGGAGGCCTGAGAATCTCAAAATTTGAGGATTGTCTGGGCTGCAAAGTGAGTTCAATGTCAGTCAGTCTGAACTGTAGTGTCTCAAAAAAAAAAAAAAAAAGCTTAAATTTTTGTATCTCATAAGATAAACAGAGAAAGACAACTAAACATCTCTAAAATTTAAGGAAAATGGGGCCCGGCGGGATGGCTCAGTGGTCTAAAGCACCTGCTTGGGGAAGCTTGGGCAGCTTCAGGGACCGTGGTTCGATCCCCGGCACCACATGCTGCGCCAGCCCTGCCCTCGGGGCGGGCTGAGCCGGCCATAAAAATGAGTGAATAAACAAAAGGTTCTGCAACAATTAAAAAATAATAATAATTAAAAAAAATTTAAAAAAAATAAAATTTAAGGAAAAAATATATTGTGAGCACATAGAGAACAACATTCTATATTTATAAAAATTAGCAGCATCTTAAAAGCATGTATAACTCATGGCCTGCAAATTAGGGTTATCTGAGATCCACTAGCTCAGGTTGAAGTATTCTAGGAAAATTTTATAAATATTGCCTCCCCCCACCAGGTTCCTAGAGAGCAAGTCTGCTGATTCCTCATTGCTCACCTCTGGGACTCTGGAGAGCTCGGCCTTAATAGGAGAGGAGACCTAGAGACGGAGCAGGGAGGGAGGGCCCGGGAGGGAAGGAGGGGGAAGGGCTAAGAAAAGAATGGAGATTAATGGAGATGTATGATGTCTAGGTACCAGCTTGGCACAAGGAATGTAATCGTGCCGGCCTGAAAACATGGAATATATATATTATGTGCTGCTTGAGAAAAGGGGTCCTTATAGGTGACACTGAGGAGATCAAGTGGCTGAGAGCCTTAGCTGGAGGAGGAGGATGAAATGAACAAGCGATAAAAGCAGGAGAGCAAAAGAGGGAGTAAAGGAGAGCAGCGCTGTGCTTCAAGGTTTGCCAGTAAAGAATAAATGGAAGCACAGGCCAGCGTGATGGCTCAGTGGTCTTAAAGCGCCTGTGGAGGAAACTTAAGGCCAGCACTGCGACCGCTCCTCGATCCCTGGCAGCGCATGCTGTGCACCCCAGGGCGCGCTGAGCCAGCCATAACACAAACAAATGAATGAAGTTTAAGAGAAATAAATAAAAAAATATTTTTTAAAAAAGAAGAATGAATGGAAGCAGAGAGAAAATGGAAGGATAAAGCCAAGTCTGTTCTTTCCTGGAGGATAGAATAATGGGTACCAGAGAGCGGGCATTGGTGGATATTAAGTTATTTTTTAATTTGGGTTACATTTTTTTTTTTTTTTTTTTTTTTTTTTTACAGAAATTAGAGATCCAAAATCTAAACATTTCCAAGAAATTATGGCTGCTCTGTGAGGGATGGTGCCCAGGGCACCTGTCACCTGGGCTGTGTCCACTGTGGCTCCATCCTCCCACCGGTGGGCTCGGGCTTGCTGCCCCTCATCCACATCTGAGACAGCCAGGTGGAGTGGCTGCGTGTGACAGGGGACGTTTCATATTCTTTGAGAATGTTTCCTATAAACTTCCAGGTAGCGTTTCTCGCTTTCCACTGGCCGTAACTTAATTATATTCCCTTATGTAACTATAAGAAAAGCTGGGAAGCTGGACATGGTGGTGCACGTCTGCAATCCCAGCACTGAGGAGGCTGAGGCAGGAAGATCATTGGGATTTTGAGACCAGCCTGGGCCACAAAGTGAGCTCAAGTTGAGCCTGAACTGCATAGTGAGACTTTGTCTCAAAAAAAAAAAAAAAAAAAAAAAAAAAAGAGAGAGAGAGAAAAAGGGGCCGAGGAGATAGCTCAGGGGCACTAGAGCCTGTGTGGCAAGTGCAAGGTCATGAGTTTGAACCCTGATCCCACAAAAAAAAAAAAAAAAAAAAAAAAGAGGGAGGGAAGGTAAAAGTCTGGAAAATATTTTTATTTCAGTTAACTGTGCCCAGCTGAATTTATTTTTGTGCTAGGGATTGAATTTAGGGCCTTACACTTGCCTGGTAGGTGCTTATGCCACTGAGCTATCTCTTCTGGGCCTGGGGTTTCATTGATTGATTGATTGATTGATTGATTGATTGAATGTACTTAGCACAGGGTCTCACTATACAGCTCAGACTTGAAGTAATCCTCTTGTTTTCCACCTCCCCAGAGCTGGGGTTATAGGCATGCACCATCACACCCGGCCCAGGGGTGGAGCCAGCACAGTGTGTGGTGCTGGGGCATGAACCCTAATCTCTGCATTTGCCTGAGCAGGCTCTTAGTCCACTGAGCTATCTCACTGGTCCTCTGGGGTTTCTTTTATAAGAAGAGTAGGACCAGCGAGATGGCTCAGTGGTCTAAAGCGCCTGCGGAAGAAACTTAAGGCCAGCGGCTGCAACCACTGGCACCACATGCTGCGCACCCCCATCCCAGGGCGGGCTGAGCCAGCCATAACACAAACAAATAAATGAGGTTTAAGAGAAATAAATAAAAAAGTCTTAAAAAAAAAGAAGAGTAGGTTGTATCAGTTGGGATTAGCAGGTAGCAAGCTTCACTATTTAATGATCACTTACTCTGTGTCAGGCACGATCTAATGGAAGGCACAGAGTTTTACACAGGGCACTGAGGAAGAACTATTGAAAACCAAGCAGAGATACCTAACCCAGTCTGTGGTGCTCAGGAAAGCCTCCCGCGGCCAGTGTGGCAGAGATTAGACGGGAAGCTTGGTTTCTGCATCCTTGGTTTCCACGTCCTAGTTTCCACTCTCTAGATGAGAGCAGCTTCCCTTTCCCATGGCCTAAACTCTTAACAACCAAAAATGTTTCTGGGCGTTGCCCGCCCCATCTGAGGGCCGTTGATCTGAGTGCTGAGCAGTAGAACAGCTAAAGGGAAGGCTGTCCAGGGCTGACTTGTGAAATATTGTGCTTCAGGGACATCTTTGCTTGGCTGTCCCGATCGCCCTTCCTCTCCTCTAGCCAGATGGACAGCCCGTGAGCCACTCCTCCTGGGAGCAGCCTGGCTCTGTCTAACTTTGGGCTGTGGGTACCGGGGTAAGAGATAAGGTGGAGCTCAGGCCTGCCTTCCTGCGGCTGCTGACCCATGACAGGGGCTCCAGAAGACCAGAGGCCCAGCTCACCCTGTGGCACCAGACCTGTAGAGGACCCTGCCTACCCCACTAGTGGAAATCGCCTGGCATAGCCAACTTGGGGCAGAATATGGGATTTGGTTTTCATTGGCTAATATAATTTAAAAACTAATCAAGCCAATCCACCAGGCAGTAGTCATTAGGAAGTTACAATATGAACAAATTAACAAAGATGAGAAACTGTGGTCCTTATGGGGAAATAACAAGCTGTTTGCTTTTGCAGGAGAGTTCATTTCTAGGCAGAAAGTAAGGCCTGAGAGAGGGGCGGGCTTGGGACCTTAGAGTATGTGTTGGAGAGCAAGGACTTTTATCTTATGCATTTGCTTTCATACTTCTCTTCGCAATGGAAAGATCCTTTCCTCAAGTGAAATCTCCTAAGGGACCTTGGTGCTTAAAGTACTTAGGGTGACATAGCTCTGGCTGAGGCCACATTTAATTTTGTCTGGATTTAACAAAACTGAAGCAAAACTGCAGTGTTGCAATTGCAAAGCTTTAATTTTGTTTTCAAAAGAAAAAAAAAAATTATGGTTACTTTTTTTTTTTTTCCCGTACTGGGTGGACATCAAAGCCAGGACCTTGAGCTTGCCAGGTAGGCGCTTATACCACTGAGCTACTTCCCTGGCCCAATTATGGTGTTTTAAAATTAAAGATAAAAATTTTGAGAGTTTGGGATTACAATGGCCTCAAAAAGCAGTTCTAGTGTGTAGTTTTAATGAGCTTTTAGGATGTGACTCAGACCACCAAGGCTGCTGTAGCAAAATGCCATAAAAGTGGCTCCTTAGTTCTGGAGACTTAAAGTCATAAATCAGTTGCAACAGAGCTCTCTGGCTCACAGATGGCACCTTGTATCCTCACAGGTGGAAAATGGGAGTGGTATCTCTTGAGCTCTTTTTTTTTTTTTTTTTTTGTCTTTTTGAGACAGGGTCTCACTGTGCAGTTCAGGCTGGCCTTGAGCTCACTTTTGTAGCCCAGGTTGGTCCCAAACTCGCACTGATCCTCCTGCCTCAGCCTCCCGAGTGCTGGGATTACAGGCGTGCGCCACCACGCCCGGCTCTTGAGCTCTTTCATAAGGACTCAGTAACGGCACCACCAAGGGCCTGTCTTGTGAGGGGGTGCAGGGGCCAGTGGGAATTAAACCCAAGGTGTTTGTACTGAGCTCCATCCCAGCTCTTCTCATTTTTTGGTACCATTGGGGCTCAAACTCAGGACCTGGAGCTTGCCAGGCAGGCGCTTATGCTGCTGAGCTATATCCCCGGGCACCTCTAGTTCTTTTTACTTTAAGAAGGGTCTCACTAAGTTACTAGATGGGAGTTGAACTTAGGATCCTCCTGCCTCAGCTTCTCGGAGTGCTGGGACTACACGTACGTGGCCCCATGCCCCTCCAGCATCCGTTGCTTCCTATCACATTGGTGGCTCAGTTTCAGTGTATAAATTTAGGGGACACCAACAGTCAGTCCATAGCAGGGCATAAAATTTAGATCACTGTGATATCAAAATAATTTTTTTGATTTAAAATAAAAACCTGTTTTATAGTATTTGACTAAGATGTAGCTTGTGGCAGTTTGGTCTGTAAGTGGAATAGCCTAGAAACTTAGTTAACTTTTTTTTGTGTGTGTGGCCAGCTCAGCCTGCCCTGGGGGTGGGGCTGGTGCAGAATCTGGTGCCAGGGACTGAGCTGGGGTCCCTGCAGTTGCCTAAGCTTGTCTAAGCAGGAGCTTTAGATTGCTGAGCCATCTCGCTGGCCCCACTATTTTTAAAGACCCAAGCACATCATTAGAGCCCATTCCTATGCAGACACTGTAGAGGAGTTCATTGCTCTGTTTACTAGATTCTCTGGATAATGAAGGATTTTACTACTTTCAGCAACATACTCGATTCCATCATTGCCATCACCTGGAGAGCCCCCGCCCCTTTAATGTATTTGGTTGTTACAGGGCCTCACTGCACAGCTTAGATTCCTAGTAATCCTCCTGCTTTCAGTGCTAGGGTTATAGGCTTATGCTGCTATACCAGACTCTGGGAACCCCGGTCCCTGCAGTCGCCTAAGCAGGTGTTTTAGTCCGCTCAGCTATCTCACTGGCCCTATGTTTTTCAACACTGAATAACATTCTATAATCTCTAGAGAGCACGATGCTATTGATCTGTTCCTCTACTGAGGAACATTTTTGTGGCCTACAACATTGACAGTCATGAATACAGCTGTTGTCAACACCCAGGATTTTGTGTGGGCATAAGGTTTCAGCTCATTTGGGTGAATGTCAGGGATGTTTTCTGGGTCTTATAGCAAGACTATGTTTAGATTTGTAAGGAACTGAGAAACTTTTTATAAGTTTTGATTTTTCACTAACACTGAAAATAATAAAAGTTCTTTTTGCCCCACATTCTTACCAACATTTGGCCTTGCTGATGTTCTGAATTTTGGCCCTTCTGGTAGGTGCACAGCAAAATCTCATTTTTTTCATGTGCGTTTCCATGATGAGATATGAGATATGATGATTGTGATGGTTTGTGTCTAGGTGTCCCCCCAAGCCTCAGGCAGTCATGGGAAGGCTTCTGAGGTTTGTGATTATTATGGATGTGGGTGCTGCACCTGCCCTGGGGCAGGTAATTTGCATTACAGTGTAAGGAGAAAGAGGCTAGCTAGCTGCTGGAGCAGCTGCCACTCCCTTTCCTTCTCTGCTCTTTGCCTCCGCCATGAAAGGTTGTTCTGTGCCACGTGCCGCTCTGCCTTGGAGCCAGCTGAGTATAGTCTGGAGCCTCCAGTAACTGTGAGCTAAATAAATCTTTCCTTCCTTCAGTTTGGTTGGTTATTTAATTATTTATTTTTATATTTTTTTAGGGAAGGGTCTACAGGGTGTTCAGGGTCTCACTACTAGGTTGGACTCTTAGTGATCTGCCTGTTTATAGCCTGGCAAGAGGTGGGATTACAGGTACACACCAGCATGCCCAAGTTTAAGTGCCATCTCAGCGCGCCTCAGGGGCAGGGCAGGCACGGCAGGCCTAGGGATCAAACTCCTGGCCCCTGCGCCTGCTTGCAGGTGCTTTAATCCACTGAGCTATTTGGCCAGCCCTTCCTTCCTTCATTTTGGGTATTGGGTATTTGTCCCAGCAAGGAGAGAAGAGTAACTGAGACCATGATATGTGTAGACCATGCTTTCGTAGGCTTGCATACCATCTCTAGAGGGAAAGTGTGTGTCCAGATCTTTTGCTTATTTTAAAAACTGAGTTGTTCACCTTCATATTATTTACTTTTAAAAAGTTTTGTATATTTTGGGTAACAGTCTTCTCTTCTGTTGACAGTATCTTTTGAGAACAGAAATATTTAATTTTAACAAAGTTCAGCTCCACTAGCTTTCCCATTCTTGAGACTCAGTGTTTGGTGTCTGTATGTTAACAAGGGGACCTTCCATAATTTCGGGTGTTTCAATGCTTGGTCCACTAGTCCCAGGACCCACTGGTGAATGTTCAGTTCCAACACATGTTTCCATAATCAGCAAGGCAGGAGACAAGAATGCAACAAAGCAAGCATTGGCTGTTAGAATTTTTCTATTCATTTGTGATTGGTCAGAATAGTTATATGGTCTAAGATATAAGTTTAGTAAGAACTTCCTTGGTGAGATGCAGTACCCAACACCCACAATGTTCTGACTTGTGTCTAGGTGTCCCCCAAAGTCTTAAATAGTCATGGAGGTGGGCTGTTCATAAGTAGCTAAATCTAGCATTTGTGATTGACTCATAGTCTGATGCTGGAACTGAGTGTGAGTGCTACCCCAGCGCTAGACCAGGTAGCCTGCATACAACATAAGGGACCGGCAGGTCTTAGACCGCTGAGCCATCTCACAGCCCCAATATAAGGGACAGAATGAGTCTTTTCTCTGTCTTTTTGCTTTTGCTGTCTTCCATCTACCATGAATTTCTCTTTATTGCAAGCCACCCTGCCTTGGAGACAGATTGTGAAACCTCCACAAACTGTCAACTAAATAAACCTTTCCTCCTTTGACTTTGGGTATTGGGTATTTTGTTCTAGCAGTGAGGAAGGTAACTAAGACAAACAACTTGAGGAGGGGTTTAATTTGGCTCATGGTTTCAGAGGATTCAGTCATGGCTGATTATGTGGCGGGAAATCATGGAAGGGCGTGGAAGGGCAAAGCTGCTTACTTGATGGCAGCCAAGAATCATAGCAAGGGACCAGTATGCTCTCTTGTTTTTGTTTTGTTTTATTTTCCTTGAGTGTTTGTTCTTGTATTTATATGAATATGAATGTGATTTGTTTTTTTTTTTTATCAATGTTCTGTTCTTGTTTTTGATTTTTTTCCTTCTCTTTCTCTTCTTTACTAATTTTGCATAGTTTTCATAATCTTCCTTTGCCCTTCAGTGCCATCTAATTTCTTTCTCCCCAACCTCTTTTAAATTTTCCTCCCAAAGGATTAAAATTGCCATATTGATGGCATATTTTCTGTATACAATTTTCTGGTTTGTTTTAGATTTTGTTATATAGTCAGAAAATGTAGTTTATAGGGTGAAAGGTGTCATTTTCTAGACTGTGTTTGATGCTCTTGTTATTGCTGATTTTACTACTTACCCAAAGGTGATATAATTGTTCTAATCAATTGTTCTTGCTGGGATGCCAAGATGCAGATTGCCTATGTGTCATAAGAAAAATACTATAGGGGGCCCGGCGGGATGGCTCAGTGGTCTAAAGCCCCTGCTTGGGGAAGCTTGGGCGGCTTCAGGGGCCGCGGTTCGATCCCCGGCATTGCATGCTGCGCCAGCCCTGCCCTTGGGGCGGGCTGAGCTGGCCATGAAAATGAGTGAATAAACAGACAAAGGTTCTGAAACAAGAATGAAAATAATAAATAAAATTAAAAAAAAAAAAAGAAGGAAAGAAAAATACTATAGGCCAATGCCAAAGAACCAGGGGCTAGGCCAAATAAATGGGAATTTTTTTTTATCCTGAAGAAATGAAGAGGTAGGATCTTGCAACAACTTTAAAATCCAATAGCCAGTTGCATCTGGAAGACATCTCTGGTAATTTCCTAAGGACTCTAAATATGAGCAATAAAGCTACTTGCTGTAAGACATTCATAAAAATTAACAAAGTATTAAACTTAAAACAAAACAAAACAAAAAAAGGAAAAGACTCTTATGCAACATGTAACCCCAGACTCCCAGCTCACCAATGGCAAATCCTGGAGGCAATGAGATGAAACAGTTCAAAAGGCACTCTCTTGGACTCTCAAAAGTGGTTAACAGTGGAAATAATAAAACAAATGAATGAGGGTATAGAAAAAAATCAAATCAGAAATAATTTTTCAGATAACTACAAGATAGTGAATATAATGAGAGACATGGTTAGTGATCTAGAGCAGATACTGCTTAAAAAAAATAGAGCTGCTTAGGAAAATGATGGAAACCATATTCTCAAATAATAGGAAAAAATACAATTTGTGAGCCAAATTCAGATAGTTATCTAGAGTATTAAAATTTTCACTGAAAGTACCCTCAGCAGAATGCACCAGTAGGAGCCGGGATATCAGATACAGACGAGAGGGTTGCAGTTAGTAATCATGAAAAGAAAGATTTCTTAAAAGTAGGAAGGGACCACAAAAAGTCAATCTAACAGCTGATAGATGATGTAAAGAAGAATAGCATAAGATTGATGAGAATCATCAAAAAACTAGGAGATAATGCAAACAACATAAAAGCAAAGCCAAGCTGTTCACAGAAGTAATAGCAGAAAACTTGCTGGGTGTGGTGGCTCATGCCTGTAATCCCAGCACTTGGGAGGCTGAGGCAGGAGGATCGTTGTGAGTTTGAGACCAGCCTGGGCTACAAAAGTGAGCTCAAAGCCAGCCTGAACTGCACAGTGAGACCCTGTCTCACCAAAAAAAAAAAAAAAAAAAAAAAAAAAAAAAAAAAAAAAAAAAAAAAAAAAAAAAAAAAAAAAAAAAAAAAAAAAAAAAAAAAAAAAAAAAAAAAAAAAAAAAAAAAAAAAAAAAAAAAAAAAAAAAAAAAAAAAAAAAAAAAAAAAAAAAAAAAAAAAAAGCAGAAAACTTCCCAAGCAGGGAAAAAAATTTACATACAAATAAGTGAGGCATATAAGCTTTGAATTACCATGACCGAAAACAATCTACACCAAGGCATGTAAGAGTCAAGATACCAGATATTCAACACAGAAGCAGAATATTGAAAGCTGTTGGAAAAGAGAAGCAAATCACCTGTGACAGAAAGCCCGTCAGAATCACAGCCGACTTGTCAACACAAACTCTCAAGTCAAGGAGAGCTGGAGTGAGGTCTTTTAAGCCCTTTATAAAAGAAAACAGCCGGGCGTGGTGGTGCACGCCTGTAATCCCAGCACTTGGGAGGCTGAGGCAGGAGGATTGGTGCGAGTTCGAGACCAGCCTGGGCTACAAAAGTGAGCTCAGGACCAGCCTCAACTGCATAGCGAGACCCTGTCTCAAAAAGACAAAAAAAAAAAATAAATAAATAAATAAAATAAAATAAAATAAATAAAAGAAAACAACCTTCAGATTGACGTACCCTACAAAACTATCTTTCAAAATTGATGGAGAAGGGCTGGCCAGATAGCTCAGCAGGTTAAAGCACCTGCAAGCAGATTCACGGGCCAGGGGTTTTATCCCTGGGCCTGCTTGCTGGCCCCACCCCGAGGCACACTGAGGCAGCAATTGAGACTGGGCGTAGTGGTGCATGCCTATAATCCCAGCCTTTGGGAGGCTGTAAACAGGTGGGTCACTATAAGTCCAATCTAGTAAGGAGACCCTGAACACCTTGTACACCCTTCCCTGAAATACAAAATAAAAACAAAAATCAAAATTGATGGAGAAATAAGATACTTCCATGACACAGAATACGTGAGGAAATTCATGAACACCAAACTAGCACTCCAAATGTTCTAAAAGACATGCTAGAAAGAGATGAGGAAAACAGCTTCGTGGATACCCTGATACAATGAACCCATCAAGCAAGGCATGCATTTTTTTTTTTTTTTTTTCATGCATTTAGTATAGGGTCTACAGAGTTTCACTACAAAGATCAGGCTCATAGTGGTCTTCCTGTTTTCTTCGTCTCCAGTTCTGGGATTACAGGTGTGTGCCACCATGCCCAGTCTCAATCGCTGTCTCCATATGCCACAGGGTCGGGGCCAGTGCGGCATGCCAGGGATCAAATCTGGACGGCATGCAGTTTAACAGAGGAGGAAAAAATAGGACCAACAACAGGAAGGTGACATGACCAGGATAGCACCATCAGTATTTTTTCCCATCAGAATCTAAAATCTTTTTATTAACAGAGTACAGCTCTGCGTTAGGTCTTGTAGCCTTGGCTGGCCTGTCGGTCTCTGTTGCGCTCATACTTCTGGCCCTTGGAGCGCACATGAGGTTTGTGTAGCCGTGCGGGTTCCTGGTGCCTTGCCGAAATGCCAGTATACCTCTTGGCCCTTGCGTGGACCAGAGAGCAGGACCGTGCCATGGCCCTCAGGGGAGTCCAGGGCCAGCTGGTCAAAGGTGATGATCTTACCCCCAGCCTTGAGGATGCAGCTGTGGGCCGGCTGCTCACGGGCAGAGCACAAGCCTTCAGCTCGGGCACCTCCAGAACTCACACATCATCTGTGACGGTCCCCACAATCACCACTGTCTAATTTTCCCAGCCGGGAAACTTCATCTTCTGGATCATCCAGGAAAGAGAGAGAGGTGGCTGGTTGGTGAGACTCATGAACAATCTCTTCAACACAACCTTGTTAAAGGTGGAATTTGTCTGTTGGGCCAGAAGCCTGTACAGCTTGACCAACAGCCTCAGGTAGATGTCTTGGCTCTTGGGCTCCTTGTGCCAGACCTTTTGGTCCTTGTGATGGATATCAAGTTTCATGATGGCAACTCCTCTTCAGTCAAACCCAGAAAGCAACACCATCAGTGTTAATGGTCTCAATTCACAAGGAAATAGACTGGTAGAATGGATCAAGCAAGTTCTAACAATATCCTGCCTGCAAGAAACATATTTAATTCAAAAAGAAATTTATAAGCTGAAAGTCAAAAGATGGAAAAGATAATCAATGTAATAGGAACCCAGAAAAAAGCAGAGATAGCTATTCTATTTGCAGACAAAGTGGATTTCAGGCAAGAACTGATTAAGAGAGACAAAGAAGATCACTACATCCTTGTAAAGGGAACAATGCAAGAGGAAGAGATAATTGTCATAAATATATATGTACCAAATACCACTTTACATAATTATATAAGATAAATATTAATGGGCATAAAGTTCAAATAAGGAGTAAAAACAGTTATAATGGGGGGCCTCAGTACCACACTGTGACCAATAGATCAGCTAGACAAGAAAATCAACAATGAACTATCAGAACCGAAGTAAGCTTTTGAATAAATGGACTTAGTAGATGTCTACAGAGTGTCTCCATAACATCAGAGTGCACATCCTTCTCAGCTGCATATGGGACAGTCTCCAAAGTAGACCACATACTAGTTCATAGGATATGCTTACATAAATGCAAAAAATTGAAAGTATCTCATGCATACTATCATGTCACACTGTAATAAAATTGCTATCTTTTTTGGGGGCGGGGACCAGGGTTCAAACTCATGACCTTGCACTTGTGCCACAGAGCTATCTCCCTGGCTCCACACTGTAATAAAATTGGAAGTAAAGGCAAAAGAAACCACAAGTTGCCGGGCGTGGTGGTGCACACCTGTAATCCCAGCACTTGGGAGGCTGAGGCAGGAGGATCGTTGTGAGTTCGAGACCAGCCTGGGCCACAAAAGTGAGCTCAAGGCCAGCCTGAACTGCAGTGAGACCCTGTCTCAAAAAGCCAAAAAAAAAAAAAAAAAAAGAAACCACAAGTTTGGGGGGGGTGTGCATGCCTATAATCTCAGCACAGACAAAGAGACAAAGGCAGTAGGATTCTTGTGAGTTCGAGACCAACCTGTGCTACAAGGCCTCCATGAACTGCATAGTGAGAGCCTTTCTCAGAAAAAGAGGAGAAAAGAAAAGAAAACACAAGTACTTCATAAACACATGGAAATTAAATAACATCTTTGGTACAATAAGGAGTGAAAAGGGTGAAATCACAATAGATCTTCCAGAAAGATGGTTAGTAATTGCTTCGAGAATCTGTACTCTAATATAATGAAAAACATGGAAGGAATGGACAGATACATATGAGTTACCAAAGCAGAATTAAGAAGATACAAAAATGATAAATAAACCAGTATCAGGCAATGAATTTGAACATGTAATTAAAAATTTACCAACTGTCTTAGTTACTCGTGTTGCTGGGACAAATACCCAACACCCAAAATGAAGGAAGAAAAGGTTTGTTCAGTTCACAGGTACTGGAGGTTTCAGTCCATATTCAGCTGACTCCAAGGCTGAGTGGAATAGAGCAGAGAGCATCCAGTTCATGGTGGCTGAACAGCAACAAATGGTGACCGAGGCAACCAACCAACCAGAGAGAGCAACAGAGTGACAGTCTGTTTCTCTGTCTCTCTTATAATACATTCAGGCTCTATGCCTCAGGATATCTACCTCAGACCCCACCCACAATCACAGCAGTACTAAAATCTATAATCCCAGCAGTACTAAGACACATAATCCCAGTGGATGATGAGTTAGTCTCAAACTCTAGAAGTCCCTGCCCCATGAGTGCATGAGGCTGTTGGGGGACAACTAGACACAAACCATAACGTTCCACTCCTGGACCCCTAAAGTCTCATACACATCCCTTTGTACAAAAGACATTTTAGTCCATCTTCAAGAGTTGCCAAACTCCTAGCAGTTTTCAGCATTGCTGAAAAGTCCAAGTCCCATGTCAAAAAACAACTACAACCCAATCTCCCTCGTGAATATAGACACAAAAATCCTATCAGACACTGGCAAGTACAATGCAGCAAATTACCATAAAGACTTATACATCATGATGAAGTGGGATTCATCCCAGTGATGCGGGGACATTTTAATATATGCAAATCAGTAAATGTACTCCATTGTACTAACAGAGCCAAGATAAAAATCACATGATCATCTCGATAGACATAGAAAAAGCATTTGTTAAAGTCCAACGTCGATGCATGATAAAAATCCTACAGGAAATTGCGATAAATGGTCTCTATCTCAATCTGATAAGAGCCATTTATGACAAACTGTCTCAGTTACTTTTACTCATTGCTGGCACAAATACCCGACATTCAAAATGAAAGGAAGAGAATTTATTTGGCTCAGTTAGTGGAGGTTTCAATCCAGACTCCACTGGCTCCAAGGCAAATGGCAGCAGTTCATGGCGGCAGAAAACATCAAAGAGCAGAGGAAGAACAGCAGCCACGGCCCCTATCAAGCCTCTGTCTCTTCCTTCCGCAATGACTGAGAAGACAGGACCTCCTCCCAGAAAGCGCTGGTGGCTGCTGTGAAGATCTTAGTTCTTGTGAACTGGCATGCCTGCATCCATCAAGCACCTGCATGAGTGGTGCACTGAAGCCTTCCTCCACCCCTTTCTCTACCCTTTTTGTGCTGAGTCACTCTGGGGTGGCCCTTCCCACCCTAGGGTGGGCCCCTCCACATTTCAGGGCGTGGATTGCCAACCTCATCCAGCCAAGTTGACACAATGTATCAACCATTACATAAACCAACAGCCAGCATCATACTAAATGGACAAAAACTAACTGGTGGTGCACACCTATAACCCTGGCCCTTGGGAGGTTGAGCCAGGATGGTCTCTAGGAATTCAAGACAGCCAGGGGCTACAAAAGTGAGCACACAGCCAGCCCCAACTGCATAGTGAGACCCTGACTCAAAAAAAAAAAAAAAGACAAAAACTGAAAGCTTTTACTCTAAAATTAGGAACAAGTCTAGATGTCCAGTCTGCACTATTGTTCAGTACAGTTCTAGAAACATGAGCCAGAGCAATTGGACAAGAACAAGAAATAAAAGGAATAAAGTTAGGAAAGGAAGAAGTGAAATTACCATTTTTTGCATATGGCATGATACTTTATATAGAAGGCCCCAAAAACTTCACCACAAGACTTCTAGATTTAATGTCCAAATTCAGTAGTGTGCTAGATACAAAATGAACATTCAGAATTCAGTGGCATTCCTGTATACAAATAACTCATTGAAAGAGAAGTTACAGAAACAACATATTTTACAGTAGCATCCAAAGAAATGAAATTCCTAGGAATCAATCTAATTAAAAGACCTCTACATTCAAAAGCACAGTATTCTGAAAGAGGAGATGTAAGAGGGTGTCAGGAAAAAGACATCCCTTGTTCTTCAATAGGAAGAATCAATATAGTGAAAATGGACATATTTCAAAACTGTTACACAGATTTAATACAGTTTGGATCAGAATACCATTAGCATATCTCACAGAATTAAAGAAAACAATCCTAAAATTCATTTGGAACTGAAAGAGACCTAGAATAACAGAAACAATTATGGCTAACAAAGGCCAGTTAGGGAGTATCACAATTCTTGATTGATTGATTGATTGATTGATTGAGATAGGGTTTCACTACACAGATCAGGCTGGCTTTGTAGTCACTATGTAGCCCTGGCTGATTCCAAATTCACAGTGATCCTCTTGCCTCAGCCTCCTGAATTTTGGAATTACTGATCTGTGCTACTACACCTAGCCTACTCCCCACCCCCTGCTTTTTTTTCAGAACTGGGAATTGGACTCCCACCCTTGAACTTGCCAGGCAAGCGCTTATTTTCCTGAGCTGTCTCCCCAGCCCCTACTCTCTGGTTTTAAGTTATACTACAAAGCTACTATAATAAAAATAGCATGGCACTGGAAAAAAAAAAAGACCCAAGAGTCAATGCAACAGATTAGAAGATGGGGAAAGAACTCCAGACATACTTAGCCATTTTATATTTGACAAAGGAGCTAAACACCTTCTCTGGAAGAAAGATAGCCTCTTTAATAAATGGTTCTGGGAAACCTGCCTTTCCACATGTCAAAGATTAAATCTGGATCCCTATCTTTCATTGTACACTAACCTAAAATAGAAATGAATCAAAGATAAATATTAAAACAGAAACTGTATATGTACAGAAAGAGAAGATAGAACTCTTGAAGACATTGTAATAACAAAAATTTTATGAAGTGGGAAGAAAATATGCAGATGAGAAGGGGTACAAGGGACCAGGAAGGGAATGGAAGGGACAGGGCAAAAAAGAATAGAAGGCAAAAATTGAAATAAAGCTTTTATAAATGAGGAGGGAATCAGAGGGCTTGAACAGAGGGGCGGGCAATGGGGGAAATGAATAGGTACAAATTTCCTGTGATGAATGTGATCATTAGGTATGCCTAAAATGTACCTATAAACTTAATAAAAAATAAAATTAAGGATAGATCATGTAGAGGTACGAATTCCCTATGATGAGCATTATCATCATGTATATCTAAAATACACCAATAAAAATGTTAAAATGTGTGGGAAAAACAGAGAAAGAAGATATTCTGTGTACACCAAGACTGAGAATTCGTAAGCCTGCCCATTGCAGTTGCTAAGGGGAGCTCTAGCTGAAATGAAGGCGCGCTGATGCTAACTCAAATCCTTGCAAAAGAATGAAGAGCATAGATTAAAGTTAACTGCATGGGCCACTTTAGAGCTGTTCAAGCTGGTCCACCGAGAAGGGAAGCTGCCTAAGAACAGGAAGCGTCAGGCTTCTCGTCCTCCCCACAGTGGCATCCTTTCCCCATGCAGTGTCTACTGGATAAATTAATGAGGTGAAATCTTTTCAATAGTTGAATTCTGCTTTTATAAAACCTCAGTATTGTAGAATTAAGTATCAATAGGGAATACAAATTAAATCCACAGTGGGATACTCCTACATACCCACTGGAATAATTTCTGTTAAATGAATGGGGGAAAAAATGTGTTAGTGAGGATTTTAATAAGCTGGAACTCTTAATGTTGGTCTCAGGGTAAAGTAATATAACCACTTGGGAAAATTATATTTTCTAGCTTCATAGCAAGATAACCAAGCAGATCCACTTGTGCTTATTTTCCCAGTAGAAAGACATGTGCATGCTTTAAAAATTATACCAGAAGATTTATGCAAGAGTATTGATTTATAGTAGCTATATCTACTGTAAAAGCCCAAAAGTATAAATGTATCCCAATGCCCATCAACAGGAGAATGTATAAGTAAAAGAGGTGTATTCATGCAGTGAAATATGACTCAGCAATAAGAAAGATCAGTAGGGCTGGAGAGATAGCACAGTGGAATAAGTGCTTGCTTGGCAAGCACAAGGTCCTGAGTTTGATCTCTGGAACCCACCCTCTCCCACAAAAGACCAATTATCTACCCATGCATGATACATGGTTGAATTTTAGAATTATGCTAAACATAGAAATCCAGATGCAAATGAATATGTATTGTAAGTTTCCATTTATACACAGTTCAAAAATAGATAAAACATCTTTCATGAAAGTTGAAATAGTGGTTATGTCCGGGGGCTAGGAATGTCTTCTACATCTTATTGGTGGTTTTATGGGGATGTACATAAAACTTGGGATTATACAGTTGAAAAATATTACCATTCCTTAGGTTATATGTGTACTACACACTGTGGAAGATATTACAAGATCTTTTTTAAACACTGTGATTGCTATATCAGTGTTGTTAAATAAGGAATGTATAAAAATCTGTAATTATAGAAGGCAGTCCAGCTACATTTGCATTGTGTGACTGCTAAAAGCCTTAAGGTATAAACATGTTAAATAATTTACTTTTGAAGTAAAAACCCAAGACTGAGTCTAATGATGAGACTGTTGATTACTCTATTGGATTTTAGTCAGCATTTATATATTTGGCTGCATTTATATATTTTTGAAGTCCAGAATGGGCTCAGGATAATTATTAACAACATGTACCAAATTGATTTTTTATTTCATGCTGGAGGACCAAAGCTAAATTATTAGTGAGGAAAATTTTGAGAAATGAAGTGCCAGTGTTTTTATGACCACTCTCTGGCCATAAAAAAAGAAATTAGATTTGTTCTTTGCGAAGAATGTGAGGCTGGCCACACACCAAGATGTTGCTACACAGAGAAAATAAACCAAGCAGACAAAACCACTCCAGAACTGCTTTTATCCTCAAATTGAAGAATAAAGTATGAGACATGACCAGAATCAGAGACAGAGACAAAGAACAGACGGGGAGAGATTGGGTTTTTTCTTGACCTCGTGTGAATCTGAACATATAAATGCTGATTTTTATCCAAATAATCACAAACAGATCTCCCTAGGTTCTTTACCCAGGAAGTGTTTCTTACGGATATGGGCCAGCAGTCCACACACGTATTACACATGCACTAGTGTGCTTAGATTTGACAGTCACTTCTCACATGTAGCTGGGGTTCAACTTTCAAGTGTATCCACCTTCTGGCAGCTCGGGTTTATCAGTGTCCCTAGAACATTTTCATGGACCTCTGCTAATGCTTTCTTTAGTAATACAATCTTCTTGTCAGTGAATCAGGATTGGATTTGTCTTCAGTGGCAAAGAACAGCGTGAAAAATAGATACAAATCGTATGGGAATTTAGGACAATGGAATTGCCTTACACGAAGGAGTTGAATTAGTGGGTCCTGAAGTTGGTGTTTAGATAAAAGCTGAAATTAGTAAAATGGAGAAAAAAATAAAAAGGATAAAAAAAGGATGTTGTACACAGCTGTAGGAGGCTGAGGCAGGAGGCCCGCCATGTGTTTGAGGCCAGCCTGAGCCACATAGTGAGATCCTGTCTCAATAAGCAAAACAAAACAAAAAACTAGAATTGACTCTTCAGTGTGAATGTAAGAACGGACACCTTTTGCAGGACCGATAATTATAAAGGGAATGGATGATGAAAGAGAGGTAGTCACAGATACAAAAGAAATTTTAAAGAATACTATGAGGAAGTATATTTTTAATGAATTTGAAAGTCTAGAGACAACTGATTTTTCAAGATTGTTTAGAGGTTAAAAGGTTATGATGAGACATCATTTAAAATGGTCTAGGGGCCCGGCGGGATGGGTCAGTGGTCTAAAGCGCCTGCTTGGGAAAGCTTGGGCAAGCTTGTGCAGCTTCAGGGACCGCGGTTCGATCCCCGGCACCACATGCTGTGCCAGCCCTGCCCTCAGGGCAGGCTGAGTTGGCCATAAAAATGAGTGAATAAACAAATAAAATAAATAAAATAAAATAAAATTAAAAAAAAATAAAATAAAATGGTCTAGGGGCTGGGGAGATAGCTCTGGGGCACAAGTGCCTGCCTGGCAAGTGCAAGGTCATGAGTATGAACCCCAGTCCTGTCAAAAAATTAAAAAGGTCTAGATGATTCACAACTGCATTACACCGGCCTTCCAAGAACAGAGGAGATCTGTGTTACTTACACTAATGTTATGTTTGGTTATGTTATGTTATGTTATGTTATGTTATGTTATGTTATATTATGTTATTTTGCAGGACTGGGTTTGAATTCACGACCTTGCACTTGCCAGGCAGGCACTTGTGTCATGGAGCTGTCTCCCCGGCCCCTACTTACACTATTTTAGATCACAGAAAGTGATGGAAAAGTCTGCAGTCATTTTATGAACCATGATTTAACAGTAGTAGAGATTACAGAAAATTCTGATCAATTGTCTTATGCATATCAGATGCTAAAATAATAAATACTAATAACTGGAATTCAGCAGTATATCAAATACTTACAAACTATTACAAGCTATAATAGTTCCATATTGGAAAAATGTATCAAGATACTTTGTATATGAGTGAGTACTTGGTCACTGAGCAAGTAAAAAGTCACTCAGGATTTTGAGTAGAGAAGAGATACAATATGGCCAGCATTTGTAAAGGCTCCATCTACTAAGAGACTGGAAACTGCCTACCAGGATTTAAAGGCACAAATGAAGGACTCTGCTAGCGGGATACTGCAGACATCTTGGCACGAGACGACTTTGCCCTGGGTCAGTGGGAGGTCATGAGAAGTGGTCAGATTTGGATATATTTGGAGGTGTAGTTGACAAGATTTTTTGATGGATTGGTTGTGGGAAATAATATAGCCCAAGATGATTCCACATAGCCAGGTGTGGTGGCACACAGCTGTACTCCCAGCACTCTGGGAGGCTGAGACAGGAGGATCACAAGTTCAAGCCTTGGCTGAGCAATTTAGTGACTTACCATGACTCTTATCTCAAAAAATAAAAAGGTCTGGAGATTGGCTCAGCTGGAAGGCCCTCAGTTTCATTGTGAATACCACAAAACAAAGAAAACCCTCCAGTGTTTTGTTTGCTTTGTACAGCCAAAACTATAGAGTTTGAGCTGAGATTTGATTGCAGATTAGTGTATCAGGAGGGTAACATCAGGAGTTTGGTTTGGATTATGTTGAGCTTGAGACAGTTACTAGGCTTCTGCATGAGGATTGCCTTTGTGATTCTGTGAGTCTCACAATTCTATGGCTAAAAAAACAAAGGCATTGCTTATCAGAGAAAATAAAATCGCACTCCCACTACTTTCGCTGTTAGTCTGGCAAGAGTCTGTGCGTGCATGCGTGCGTGCGTGCGTGCGTGCGTGCGTGCGTGCGTGTGTGTGTGTGTGTGTGTGTGTGCTTCTGTATCTGTATTGCATCTATAACACAATTTTACAAGACTGAATCTCTATTTACATACATTGGAAAGGAAATTTTGAGTGACATTTCATCGAGTGGCTCACTGTCATTAGCGGAGCCGCTTGAGTTCCACAGCTTGCGCTCAGTCCTTTTCGCGTGTCCTCTCCAGCCCTGATGCTTTAATCCGGAGGATTCTGTTTCCTGTCATGCTTGCAGCCATCATTATCCAGAGCTGTGGTTTGGCAGGCAGCCTGGCTGTCGTTGAGCTGAGACTTGTGGAAGAGCTGTGCTTAAAACGAGTGTCTCAAAGGATTATCTTCACCTCGGTCACTCGAGTCTTGGCCCTGACCCCAGCAGGCCTTGAGGTGGAGTGGCGGTCTCTATAACTGCTGCAAGAGTCTGTGGACACTGGGGACTGAGGGGACTCGCTGGTCATGGCTGCCTTGCTTGCTGCCTCAGGCTGTGGGCGTCTGTTCTTCCTGTAGTTGTCACTGTTGAATGGCCATAATAACAGGGTCGGATCAGCCCTGTTGTTTAGGTTGGCCCTTTGATTACTCCTCTGAGTAATCCGGTGAAGCCAGCTTCCTATTCCTGACATGCAAGGCAGTGCACAGCCTTGGTGCTTTTCCCAGTGGGGTTTCATGTGTCAGCATTATTTAGATCTTAGAAGGGTACTGTACGGTGGCGTGTGTGACACACAGACACTGTCATCCTCTCCCTCAGCTAGCACTCCGTAGCCAGGCACGTCTACCTCTCTGCATCACAGGGTATGCTTGTTTCTGCCCAGCAGGAGGAAGACTGTCAATAGATTCCTTTTGGGTCACACCAGCTTCTGCTGCCAAATAAGTTACAGGAGGATGTTTGTGTTGGAGAGTTTTGGGTTTCAGAATTCGGGATAGGTAGTCGCACCCGCGTCACCTCAAGCAGGCTGCAGGAACTGGCTTGCAGCAAGCAGTGTCCTTGGAGCATCTCACGATCCGTCGCAGGAGAAATGCTTGCACCACGGACGTGGGGAAGCACTGCAAATCCTTTTTCCCTGGAGCACAGGCCTTAAACATTGCGGCTGCTTTTCTCTATGCCCGTGATGTGCACGGTGCATCTCTGTGATTTTATTTATTTTTTGATCTGCACTCTTTACTAGACATGAAGTAGCATTTCCATGTGAATCCACACCCTGCACCTTTTATTAGTGCTAGGTAATTTGCTTTATACATATTATCTGAAAAGGGTGACAAGACCACTAAATTCTATTTGTGCCTTAGCCAGTAAGATTTTTCAGTCACTTACTTCTTTGTGTGTGTGTGTGTTATATTTTATTTAAATACTTAAAATTTTATTTTAGAGAGTAAAAATAGCAGAAACAAAGATAGAAAAACAGTAACAAGCAAGAATATATATAGTACAGAATTTCAAAACAAGAAGAAAAATTTAACAATGGTTGTATTACATATTTTCATCATCAAATCTGTTTAGGTTAATAGATATAGGTACTAAGATTGGTCAAATAATTAAACATTAACACTTTCAATAAACTTTATTTTTTAAAAACTCTTCCAAATGCATTTTGTATTTAAGTCACTCTTCTGAAAAAAAAAAAAAATTATAGGGGCTGAGGATGCAGAAAACGCAAGGTCCTGAGTTTGATTCCTGGTCCCCCCCCCTGCCCCAAGTTTATTTATTTATTTACTTACTTACTTTTTTTTTGTCTTTTTGAGACAGGGTCTCACTATGCAGTTCAGGCTGGCCTTGAGCTCACTTTCGTAGCCCAGGCTGGTCTTGAACTCACACCGATCCTCCTGCCTCAGCCTCCCGAGTGCTGGGATTACAGGCGTGCGCCACCACGCCCGGCCATACTTACTTATTTTTTTCTTTTGAGTCTTTACATCTGCACATTTTTATCATCACGGTAAACCAGCTCCTCTTGGCAATGTATAGCAAAAGGAAACATTTTCAGGAAAGCACAGAATTCCGAATCAGTATGGTTAATAAGGTGGCAAGAAGAGATACTGGAAAGAGCAGGAGCTCTGAAAGTGGACATACCTGGGCTCAAATTCTAACTAAGTTTCAGAGTGTATGACCCTGGGGACATTGCCACCTTTCTCTGGGTTTCTGTTTAACCACTTGAGAATTACGAATTGATAGCATGTTCCCTCAGATTATTGTGAGAATTAAATTAACTATATGAGAAGTGTCTGACATAAATGCAGAAAATGTTTACCCTAAGCCTTTTTTACCAGAGATTTTTAATCTCTCCAAACCCAGTCCCCATTCTCTAAAGTTCCTAATGTATGCACAGTGGATATCATGCAGTTTGGCACTTGGGTATTCTCAGGCTGTTTAATCGTAGGAGTTCGTGATGCATGATGGTGATCGTATGAACTTGTCCTGGAGGAACAGGCAGGGTGGTACACAGCTGTCACCATATCTCTTGGAAGGCTGAGACAGGATTGTAAGTGCAAGGCCAGACTGGGTTACGTTAGAAGGCCTGGCTCCAAGAAGAAGAAAAAAAGGAATAATATTGGGCTTTTCTTGAATGTGTTCATGTAAAACGCTACAACATGTTTTTTTGTTGTTTTTTTTTTTTTCAGTTTTTTTTTCTTGTTTCAGAACTTTTGTTTGTTTGCTTACTTATTTATTTTTTATGGCTGGCTCAGCCTGCCCTGAGGGCAGGGCTGGCGCAGCATGTGGTGCCACGGATCGAACCGCGGTCCCTGCAGCTGCCCAAGCTTTCCTAAGCAGGCGCTTTAGACCATCGAGCCATCCTGCCGGGCCCCTGTTTTTTGTTTTGTATTGTGTTTTCTCACAGTAGTGGGGATTAAGCCCCAGGGCCTTCACACTAAGCCACAGTCAAGCTTTCTAAAGCAACATATTTTGAAGGGTCGGTGAGATAGCTCATTGGACTAAGCGCCTGTTTAGCAAAGATCAAACTCTGGCCCCACTTGCCGCACTGGCCCAGCCCCCAGGGGTGCTGAACCGGTGACCTAGTCTGGGCATGGTGGTGAGCGTCTGTGATCCCAGTGCTGGGGAAGCTGAAAACAGGAGGACCACTAGGAGTTCAAGCTGCATAGTGAGACCCTGCACAGCCACACACAAGAAGTAAACGAGCATATTTTGAGAAAGGATCTTCTTCAAGTATTAGTTTGCCAGGCCGAGCTCACACTTGCAGTCCTCCCAGAGTTACTGTTCTTTCTCCTCCTTCCCTGTCCTCCCCTCCCCTGGATTCCCCTTCCTTCTCTTCTCCCTTTCTGGGAAAACTTTCAGTTATTCACATAATCATCATTTATTATCTTTATATATTAACATAGGAGGTGTTGGTATAGTGCTGTACAATAATAGGTGAATGCACAGGAACCTAGCTACTCAAAAGCAGGAAAATGCAGAGGCTTCTATAGAGACGTGAGTGACAAGTGATGGTAAAAAGAACTACGTGGGGTCAAAGAGAATGGAGAGCAGGCCGTCCTGCTTGAAGCACAGGATAAAATATGTCAGTTGGCAAATAGAGTGATCTCATGTTTTCCTTGACCCATCCTAGATCTCTCGCTTTGCCTTGTGGCTAGCTGATCACATGTTGTCCAAGAGTGGACCATCTTGGCCCTGAGGTGCACATACTACCCAGGGTGGTATATTTGTGATTCATCATGCAGCCTGGCAGAGACTGGAAGTGCTGTTGCTAAGCTGGGCAATTGGTAGAAACTGCACTGGTCCTGGTCAAAATAGGGTGTTCTGTAGTAAAGGGCTTTTTTGTCTTTTTTTTTCTTTTTCTTTTTATTATTATTATTATTTTATCACATTTAATAAGAAATAACAATGCGACAGTTTCAAAACACTTTAGTAGTACATTTCAATATTTGATATAATGCCTATTGTTGTCCTATTAGTTATACAGAAGTACAGGGTATAGATGTGATAATTTTTCTAATCATTATTGGTACAAAAAAATTTCTTCCCATTGAACTCAGAGAAAGTAGTTGTATACATAATCCAATGTTCCATAATTGCAGTGGGTTATTGGCAAAACTGGCAATAATGGAAACTGTTGATTTAAGCCTTTTGCAGCTCAGCATACTAATCTAGCTTTATGTTTTATGCCTTGTGGTTAAACTTTTCTGTTGAGTGGTTAAGGGCAAGTTAAAGCAAGACCTTTATAACAAAACATGTAATTTTTGTATCTCCCAAGGTCAGTGAAATCCCCTCAGTATTTACCGTGAAACCATGTACATTGGCTTGTAGAACTGTTGTCAGTTTTTTGTCTTTTTGAGATAGGGTCTCACTCTGCAGTTCAGGCTGGCCTTGAGCTCATTTTTGTAGCCCTGGCTGGTCTTAAACTCACACCAATCCTCCCGCCTCAGCCTCCCAAGTGCTGGGACTACAGGCATGCGCCACCACGTCAGGCTACTGTAGTGAAGTGAACATTGGGCCAATACCACCCCAGGTGAAGCCACGTAGGGGATGGACAGAGTGAAGGAAGTGGTGGGCTCAGTGGCAGCTCAGAGAGAAAGTTGAGGCAAGAGAGCACAGCATCAAGGGAGGGGAACACCGGAGTGGGTGCCCTGCAGGGTCCCAGAGAAGAGTCACCATGGTTTTATCTCAAGTCTAAGGAGTGCTCATTGGATATGATTATCTGCAGCGAGAGGTCGAACACCTAAAGGAAGGGGGCTTTTAACTTTCAGTACATGGGAGTGGCTTCCTTTGTGTTGGCCTTGCTTTTTATAGTCCTTTGACCAAAGTCTAGTCCAGGGATAATTTAAATCCAGATGTCATTCATGTATACTTTATCCTAAGGTTACTGCTTATTAGTCAGATATAATGAGTATAAGCACCACAGGCCTAAGGTACGGTGAATTTCTAGATCAAGACATAGAACACATTTGTCTTACAGTATGGAGACTTGTAATGTAGAAAATGGTAAGCAGAATTTCTGTTTCTTCCACGGAAAGTTAGATTCTTTGGGTAGTCAACAGAAAGTGGAACAAGTGAATACTTTGCATTCTCAGTGATTTATAGTTGGCTGTTTTCCCTCTTTGCTTCATTATGAAAATTTTCAAACATACAAAAGAATTGAAAGGATTATGTCCACTAGCTAGAGTCTACAATTAGCATTTTACCATATTGGTTTCATTGCATGTCTGTCTGTTCATTCATACATCTATCCATACATTCACCTTTAAATGCATTTTTAACTATTTTTTATTTTAAAGACTAAAATTAGCAGAAACAAAGATAGAAAAAGAGTAACAAGCAAAAGTACATATAATACAGAATTTCAAATCAAAAAGAAGGGGCTGGGCAGGATGGCTTAGTGGTCTAAAGCGCCTGCTTAGGAAAGCTTGAGCAACTGCAGGGACTGTGGTTTGATTCCCGGCACCACATGCTGCGCCAGCCCTGCCTTCAGGGCAGGCTGAGCCGGCCATAAAAATAAATAAACAAACAAACAAA
Source organism: Myocastor coypus (assembly GCA_004027025.1). NCBI lineage: Eukaryota > Metazoa > Chordata > Mammalia > Rodentia > Myocastoridae > Myocastor > Myocastor coypus. The sequence goes on from PVJA010000669.1 coordinate 56,010, forward strand.
AGTTCTGAAACAAGAAAAAAAAAAGTTAAAAAAAAACAAGAAGAAAAATTTAACAATGGCTGTATTACATATTTTCATCATCAAATCTGTTTAGATAATAAATACAGGTATGTAAGATTGGTCAAATAATTAAACCTTAATTTTACCTTTCAATAAACCTTAACTAAACCTTTCAATAAACCTCAATGATTTTATTTATTTATTTAATTTTTAGAAAAACTCTTCCAAATGCTAAATGCATTTCAAGTAAGTTAATAGGCAGGGTTGGTTTTTTTTTTTTTTTTTTGTATTATGGCCAGCTCAGCCTGCCCTGGGGGTGGGGCTGGCACAGAATGTGGTGCCAGGGATAGAACCACGGTCCCTGTGGTTGCCTAAGCTTTCCTAAGCAGGCGCTTTAGGCTGCTGAACCATCTCACTGGACCAGGCAGTTTTTCTAAGAGTTTTGAGTTGTTTTTTTTCCCCCTAGGTTTTGTAATTAACGTGTTACCACATTTTTGTCTAGATGTTTTCAGCTGGCCTTCTCTTCTAGAAATCCAAGGTTGCCAATAATCACTGTCAAACTTCAATTATTTTTTAAAAAGCCTGGTAAAAAGTATATAAAACCTTATAAGTGCCCTTTTTCACAGCTGCTTTATAATCCAGACAATTCTAATTTTAATTATTTTTTCCAGAACTGGGGATTGAACTTAGGCCCTTGTGTTTGCCAAGCCAGTGCTTATTCTACTGAGCTATCTCCCCAGCCCCTCTAATTTTAAAAATTATTGAAAATAATTTACAAAGTATTTTAATACCAGGGTGGGAAGATAGCTCAGCAGCCTAAGTTCCTGCCTGACAAGTGCAAGGACCCGGTTCCAATCCCCAGTATTGTGTGCCATGCTGGCCCCAGAACCCAGGCCTGCCTAGCTGGCCACCAAAACTGGGTATGGTGGTGCATGCTTGTGACCCTAGAACTGGGGAGGCTGAGATAGGAGGATCAACATAAGTCCAAGCTGTGTAGCAAGACCCTGTACCAAATAATGATAAAAAAAAAAAAAGATTTAAAAAAAATTTTTTTTAAGATGTCCAATACCATTTTAGAAATTATTTGTTTATATTGTTCTCAGAGTAGAGAGATCTACAGACCAAGTCATCAAGCCCGTCAACGTGGGAGCGCTGTCCAAGTGGGTTGGGAAGATACCTCCAGATGTTCTCCAGGACATGGCAGCGATTGCGCCCATGCTGGCCAAGCTCGGGTACGACCCGTATGCCAACCCACCCAACTATGGAAAACCTGACCCCAAAATCCTTGAAAACACCAGAAGGGTAAGTGAGATTTCTGAAATGATTGTAAACATTAGATATGGCTCAGACCGTTTTTTTTTTTTTTTTCTACTTTTATTGTCAGAAAATTATTTTATTTATTTATTTTTTGGTGGGACTGGGGTTCAAACTCATGACCTTGCACTTGCCAGGCAGGTAATTGTGCCACGGAGCTATCTCCCCAGTCCCAAGAAAATTATTTTAAATTAGAATAATTCTGTTTGTACAATCATTGTGTGTGTGTATTTTTTTTTTTTTTTTTTTGATTTATTGTTTTTGGTACCAGCAGTCGAATGCAGGACTTTGCATTAGTCAGGTAGGCACTTAGGCCGCTGAGCTAAATCTCCAACTCTGAACTGCCACTTCACTTCTAAGCCTTTGTTTAAAAGCTTGTGTATTTTCTAGATATCCAAAGGCCTTCTCCTGTAGCTACAGGAGAAGAAGAATGACCCAACACATACACTGTCCTGGCCTCTGATGGAGAGGGAGCTGCTGTTACAGTGAAACAGACGTCTTTCTTTTAACACATTAAGCTCATGTCTTTTCAGTCTTTTGTTGGTCTTTTTTTTTTTTTTTT
>PVJA010000669.1:64682-98043 GCA_004027025.1 Myocastor coypus
GTCCTCAGATCTGCCATCATTGCTTCCTACAGATTCAGATATATTGTGTTTCTAGTATCATTTGATTCCAGGAATTTAAAGTATTTCTCATAATATATTCAATAACCCCATTGATCATTCAGTAGCTTATTAGTCAGTCTTCATATGTTTGAGTAGTTTTTGTGGTCTCTTTTTATTTATTTATTTATTTTTTGTGGGACCAAGGTTCAAACTCACAATCTTGCACTTGCCAGGCAGGCACTTGTGCCACAGAGCTATCTCCCCAGCTCCCTCTGTGGTATCTTTTTCTGTTGATTTTTAACTTTATTCCATTGTAATCTGGTAGGACACATGAAATTATTCAGATTTTTAAAAAACCTTCTTATAGCCTATTGTGAAGAAAGTTCCATGGACTACTGAAAGAATGTGTATTTTGCTGCTGAGTTAGAAGATGTTGTAGATGCCTTTTGGTTTATTTGATTAGTTGACATTAATTTTTGTTGTTGTTGTTAATTTTGTTTGTTGGTCAACTTGTTTGTGAGAGCAAAGTATTGAGGGCATTGAAGCCACTCACTATGATTATATTAGTATCTCTGCGGCTTTTTGTTTGTTTTTTAGACAAGGTCTTACTATGTAATCCAGGCCGATCCTGAACTCACTGTGTAGCCCATGGCAGTTCTCCTGCCTCAGCCTCCTGAATGCTGGGATTATAGGTATGCACCACCACACCGAGCCTTTTCTCCAGTATTTTATATTAAGTGTGTAAGAGTTTATTTTATGCAATTAGGTGTGTCGATGTTCAGTGCATATGTATTTTTAATTGTTATCTCTTAGTGAGTTGTTCCCTTTGACAGTGTTTAGTGGTGTTTCTTGCAAGATGGATAGATAGATCAAATGATAAGATAGATGATGCCAAAGTCTGCTGCCAGCTTGAGCAGTAGCCAGGCTTTTTTCTCTCTTGGCTGTAGGGGTTGAGTGCCAAGATCCAAGGGACAAATTCTCTATGCGGGTGCCATTTTGGAAGGCAGCTATGCTCACCACTATACCACCAACGCAGGCAGCGCTGGTGCCATTTTGGAACCTGGTGTGGCCACTACTGCCGTTCTGGAACATGGGGCTCAGCAGCTTTCCCCTCAGGACAAAGTCCCCTGCAGTTGAAATTCTGAGGCTGCAAGGGGTGTGGACCTTCTGCCTTCAGTGATGCCCTCAAGCCATCCTTCTGATTCTCTTGTTCTTTTCTGGCAATGGAGAGCTTCTCAGCTCTATCTTTGCAGTCCCCAGCTTTGTTGGCTGGAGCTTCCTTTCTGGCCAGACTCATCCTGCTGGGCTCTTTGCTCTTGATTCTTAATATGAATCTGGCTAAAAAGCTCCCAACAACAGACATGCCACTGCCTCAATATTTGACTCCCTTGAGATTTCTTTTGCCAGATTAATCTGCCTACCATGTTTAAACTCATTCTCAGGCAAAGTCTCTGGACACGTGCAAAATGCAGACAACTTCTCTGCAAGTCAAAACACAAAATGATCCAGATTCCAACAACCAATGCAGTCTTTCTTCCCAGCAGAAACCTCCCCAGCCTGATCTTATGGGCAGGCTTTCTGTCAGCCTTCTGGTCTTCTGAACTCTGCCCAGAATCTCCCCTACAGAGCAGCCAAAGGCATTCCAGCTCTTCAATAGTAGGCAGCTTTTCCAAACCTTTCCTGTCTCTTCCCATAAGCCATTCCCAAAAGCTTGTAATCTACATGGTTAGGTTCAGACACAGCAATGACCCCACTCCTGCTATACCAAATTCTATCTCAATTACTCTTCTCTTATTGCTGGGACAAATACTCAACACTCACAATGAAGGAAGGAAAGGTATATTGATATTGAGCTCACAGTTACAGGACGATTCAGTCCATATTCAGCTGGCTCCAAGGCAGAGCACCACATGGCAGAGGGCAGCCTTTCATGGCCATGGCAAAGGGTGAGAGAGCCTTCTCATGGTTCTTAAGACTACATCAAGTATCGTCATTGAAAGTATGTAGTAATTCTTGTCATTTTATTGTTTTCTACTGTCTGATTCATTTCTGATTTTTATTTATATACTTTCCCCGAGTTTTTTTCTTTCTCTTGGTCTGCAGAAGCTGTGTTTAATATTCCACTTACATACATTCTTCTGTGCTGCCTCGGGGGTCTTTAGTTTCTCCTCATTTTGGAAGGGCTTTATTTCTCATTCAGTTCTGAAGGGTAACCTTGCCAGTAATAATAATGTAGGTTGGCAGTCATTGCTATAGAAATGCCCTGGTACAGCTACCTTGTTTTCAAAACCTATTATTCTTACTGTTGATTCATCTTGCTTGCTACTGAGACCCTCAGCTGAATTTTTTGACTGACTGAAGGTTTTATTTCCACTATTTCTGTTTGGTTGTTTTTCGTAATCTCCGCGTCTTTACCAAAGTGTTTTTTGTTTGTTTGTTTGTTTGTTTTATGGGTGGTTTTTTTTTTTTTTTTTTTTTTTTTTTTTTTTTTTTTTTTTTTTTTTTTTGCATTTTAGGGAAGGGTCTACTGGGTGTTCAGGATCTCACTGCTAGATTGGAGTTGTAGTGATCTGCCTGTTTACAGCCTCACAAGTGCTGGGGTTGCAGGTGTGCGCCACCATACCCAGTCTGAATTGCCATCTCAGCACACCCTGGGTGCAGGGCTGGCATGGCAGTCAAAGTGGTTTCGTGCATGCTGTATTTTGTCTCCCTTAATTTATGCAGCTGCTTATTTGTGTCTTTTTATCATTTATCATTTATTTGTGTCATTGATCATTTTAACTCTCAGTTTTTAAAAAATGTTTGAAATTTCATCCGTTTAATATTCTGCGGGATAAGTTAGGAGGCCAGCCATACACTTCAGGGGCATCTAGTTCCCGTGTTCTCATGATTCTTGTGTTTTGTGTTAAAGTTTGCAGATCAGCTGGCGCAGGTATCTCTACCCTGTTGTGCAAGGTCTCTTAGATAGGTGCTTTTCTCTTTGTGATGCGTCCTGGCTGGCAGTGTGCCCCAGCATCGAAGCCCCCACCCAGCCTCTCCCAAGGGTGTGCTCCAACCCCTAGCACTGCTTCGTGAGTAATGAAAAGCTACCAGCAATACCAACATCTAAATAACCAACCATTTATCAACATATAATTTAAAACTTGTTTAAAAGTTCCTCTACTATTTCACTAACCCAGGGGAAAAGAAAGTAGTAATTTAGGGTAGGCTAGGGGAAAAACAGAAACAGAAAAAAGGAGACGTTAATGATAATATTTATATGCAAGAAGAGCGAAGGTGGGAATTTAAGAGGGCCTGGGAATAGGGAAAGAAAGAGGAAGGGGGCGTGGATACGGGAAGCTGAGGGAAGATACAGGAGGACTGACTGCCATTAATGGACCCGTAGAAGCAGCCAGGAAACAACCCCTGGAGCAGGAGAACGGGAGAGAACAGCGTGAAACACTTCTGAAGCAAAGGCAGTAAGGACGTAGCACCAAACCCACTTGCACCCACACGTGCAGCCACACAGGCAGCTGTCAGCTCCAGACTTGTAATGTCGGATGCGCCTGATTAAAGGAGGCCTGAAGATCTGGAGTTCTTCTCCACCTCTGTCCATATGGTGAAGCCACTAGAGAGAAGCTAGAGCTTCGCCCCTCTGTGGTGACACATGTGTATCTCACAGGCCACCCAATGGCAGGACTAGGTCACACCAGACAACTCCATCTCCTCTGTCTCTGGGAATGAGGGCACTGGAATAACCCAGGCTGCCTGCCAGAGAGCCCACCAGCGTGGCCTTGTGCTGCTGTCACGTGGCCAGGGCACTGCACTTGGCAGCCTGTGCCCAGGGAGGCCTGGTGGCTGAGTTGCCCCAAAACTTTACTCTGAGTGCCTCCTGAGAAAGCAGAGGAATCGCGTGTACAGGTTCTGTAGTGAGGGAGAGTTGGGGTGCTTAGCCTCCTGCCACCCGTGTCAGCAGGGTGCCCAGACGCTCAGCCCTCCCAACGTAGACCACGATGGGATACCGTTTCATACCTATTAGAATGCCGATAATAATAATAAAAATATGTGGGAACCATGATGGCAGCACCTAAAACTATTAAACCTAGAATTGCCATTTGATCCAGCAGTTCCACCTCGAGCTGTATGCACGAGAGAGTTGAAAGCAGGAAGTCAGGTATTTCTACAGTGTTTTTAGCATTATTCAGTGGTTGAAAGGTGGCATCGACCCACATGTCCGTCCACAGGTGAATGGGTAAACAGACTGTGTATCACAGGCAGATCCTGCTTAGCCCTAAGAAAGGACTGGAGTATGGAAGGACCTCGTTGACTTGTTTCTTCTTTTATCCAGAAAATGGAATCAAGTTTGCATTTGTTGCTCCTCCATCCAGGACTGAAGGACAAGGACTGTCTTTCCCTTGAGATGCCGGGTGATGGGCTGGGTGTAGCTTAGAAGTGGGTGCTTGCCTGGCCTGTGGGAGGCGCTGGGCCCTGGCCCCCTGGGGAGACAAGTCCAGGCAGAGTGGACACTCGCCGTTAGCTGTGGGTCAGTGTAGAGACTGCCGCAAAGCTAGGGTGTTTACAGTGCCCGAGGGCAGAGATAGGGCACTGCTGGGGCCAGTATGCTAGATGGAAGCAGAGGTTCCCCCCGGTGAGGAAAGCGGCAGAGGGGAGGTGGCCCTGCGAGAAGACACGATGACACCGCTGCCAGCTTTCTGCATGCGCTGCCTCGATGTCTGAAACTCGGCTGCTACTGTTTCCTTTTCTTGGAAACTGCTTACCATCCTTACCTGGTATGTGTCCTGTGAGCAAATAGCATAATTTGCTTCTAAGTTCAACTTATTTTTTAGTGATACCCCAAAATTCTATTGATGGAGTACATGTGATGTTCAAATACACGTGTACATCGTGAATCATTTCAAGCAGGCTAAATATACCTATAACCTCCAACATCCATCATTTCTCTGTGGTGAAAACATCTAGAATCTTCTAGCTTTTTAAAGACACAGAACACTATCATTCGCACAGTCATCTTTCCCCTCGGGAGCTCACCAGAACTATAGCTTAGTAGCCATTGGTCCACCCTTCCCAGCTGCCCTCCCATTTCTGCGCTGTCTCTGGCCACCAACCGCTGCGCTCCAGGAGCGTGAGATCAGTCCGGTTGCAGATCCCGCGTAGCCACGCGGGGGCCGCCCTTCTGTGCCCGGCTTATTTCACTTCGCATAACGATCTGTATTTCCATCCACAGTGTTCACAGATGACACAGAAGAGTTTGTTCCTTTTCACAAGGAAATAGTGCTCCAGCGTTTCCCCCATCGATTCGGCTGCCGCTTTCGTTCACTGGCTGATGTCACCGGTGCTGTGTTAGCGCGGGAGCGCAGATGTCTGTGCGCCTTGTTGGTTTTGTTTTCTTTGGCTCCCAGGCGTGGGACTGCTGGCTCATATGGTGGTTATGTTTTTAAATTTTTGAGAAAGCTTCATACCAGCTGGGCTAATTTATATTCCTAGCAATAGTGTGCTTCCTCGTTGAGCCTCTTTGGCTCTCGTCTTTGTAGGCCTTATGATAACAGCCATTTTGCTGGAATGAACTGACGATTTTCTTGTTGCTTTTTTTTTTCCACTAAAATTTTGCTTAGTATGTGTGTGTGGTACACAACGAGCACATCCCTCGAAGCAGCGGTCCGCCTGCACTACCATCTAAATGCTCTTTCCTTTTTCCCTCCTTTCCCCTCCCGCTTCCCCCACCTCTGCATTTGATTTGCATTTCCTTGAGGGTAAATAATATTGAAGTTCTTGTTTTCTCTTTTTGCAACAGGATCTGTATATGCAGTTCAGGCTGGCCTTGGGCTCATTTTGTAGCTCAAGGTGGTCTCAAACTCACAACAACCCTCCTGCCTCAGCCTCCCAAGTGCTGAGGTGACAGGCACTGGGGCCACCATGCCCAGCTAGCTGTTGAACATTTTTAAAAACACACCTGTTGCCATTCATGTGTGTTTTTCTTAAACATTATTTGGATGCAATATCACATATCTGAGCTGATTCTTTTTTCTTTTTCCGGTAAATACAAGCATTCATAACATTTATTTGTTGTTTCTAGGCAGAGCAAGACTATTGAACTTTCTAAGAACCTTGTCTGAGATTTGCAAAGCAGTGCCCGAACTGTTTTAACGCAAATGAGAATATGTAAATATACATGTTTACAAGATAGTTACCAGCAGCTTAGTGATATTTGTTTTAGAGATAATGGGTCTCTAGTGAGCCACAAGGCCCGTAGGGATTAGGGATGTACATTCCAAAATCTGGATTCCTTCCTGTGAAATCATATCTGGCTAGAGTTGTTTTTCTTGCATGTGAAACTATCAAGTTCTGATTCCTCAAGGGGAAGGTTCGTTACATTATTAAAAATAATGAATTAAATTTTAAATGAATAACAGTAGGACAAGCATAAACTAATAATGAAAGTCTGTCAGGAGCTAAGAATTATGATTAATCCAGTTCTGTGCACTTGAATAGGAGTGGGAGGGAAGAAATAGGGAGGGAGAGAGGAAGGTGGGATGAGGGAGGGAGGGAGGAAGGATGGGGAGGGAGGGAGGAAGGAAGAGAGTCGAAGAAGGGAGAAAAAGAGGGAGAGAGAGGGAGGGAGAGAGAGGGAGGGAAGAATTAGATTTGAGTTTCTGAGTTTGCCAGAAGGGGGAGGAATGGTAAGTTAGACTTGTATTTACTTTGAATTTACAACCTCTGTTTGTGGGATTGATGTTGCAATCTTTGGAATCAGAAATGTGTACTTTGATGAAAAATAGAAGCAAAAGCAGTACTTAAGTCTAGAGAGTCTAGTACAGTGATTAGCACATAGTTTGGTCATTAGTACATACAGAATCTCTAGAGGTGCTTACAGTTTTTGTATTTTGCTTTTTTGGTACCAGGTATCAAACTCAGGACCTTGCACTTGTCAGATAGGTGATGTGCCACTGAACTACACCCCCAGCCCCCTTATTTTGAAGGAATTGTTTTAGCTATATCGGAGTTTAGCAAATCACAGTCTGCAGACCAAATCTGTCGTCCCACCTGTTTCTGTAAATACATTTTTTATTAGAACACAGTGTAAGCTGGGCGTGGTGGAGCACACCTGTAATCCCAGCACTCAGGAGGCAGACGCAGGAGGATCGGTGTGAGTTCGAGACCAGCCTGGGCTACAAAAGTGAGCTCAAGGCCAGCCTGAACTGCATAGCGAGACCCTGCCTCAAAAAGACCAAAAAAAGAACACAGTGTATTTCTGTCTTTGCATTTTGCACTTGGCTGCTTTTACCCTGTGACAATAGAGTTAAGTCAGGACAGAGCCCACGTGGCCCCTAAAGCCTAAGTACTCCCTCTCCCCCGTTACAGAATCAGTTGCCAACCTCTGAGTTTAATCCTTAGCTTCACACTCACAAATGATATGTTTCTAATAATTACTCCAGCGAACTTTGTAAGATTAATATTTTTGTTGTGGGACAATTTTATGTTCATGAGAGACCACCAAAAGAGTGAAAAGACAGCCTACAGAACAGGGAAAAGGTTTTAGATAGCCACTCCTCAAAGGACAAATGTTGAGAATGTATAAACAACTTGCAAGAATCAGCTCCCCTAAGTTTAAAGACCCAATCTAAAAATGGGCCTCTGAAATGAATGGAAACTTCTCAGATGAGGAAGAAGAAACAGCAAATAAATACATGAAAAAATGCTTAACATCACTGGCCATTTAAGAGATGCAATTTAATCTGGGTTGGTGGCACACACCTGTAATCCCAGCACTCAAGAGGCTGAGGCAGGAAGATCGTTTTGAGTTCAAGACTAGCCTGGGCTACAGAGAGAGAGAGAGACAGACAGAGAGAGACAGAGAGACAGAGACAGAGAGAGACAGAGAGAGGCAGAGAGAGACAGAGAGAAAGAACAGTAAGATTCCCTCTCCAGAAAGAATGGCTATCTCTGGGGCAGGGAAGGAAGCCTTCCATGCTGTTGCTCAGAGCATAGGCTGGTGCAGCCACTATGGAGATCAGTGTGCAGATTTCTCAACAGACTAAAGCTAGAGGTTCCGTTTGACTCAGCGTTCCCTTTCTTGGTATCTTCTCGAAAGAAAAGCATCATGCCAGAGTGCTATATGCACACCCCTGTTTACAGCAGCACACTTTAGAATAACAAACCTTGAAAACACTCCGTATGCTCATTACCAGATGAATGGAGACAGAAAACGTGGTATGTGTGTACACTGGGGTTCTGCTCAGTCATAAAGAAGGTTAAATTTCATTTGTGTGTAGGGAAATGGGTGCATCTTGACAATAAAGTTAAGCAAAGTAAATTAGACACACGAATGTAAATATTGCTTTGTTTCTCTTTTAAATGATGATAAAATACAATGTTTGAGTTTAAAAAGGGTATTTTCAGAAGTAAGCTAAATGCAGTACTGCTTCACAGGTTTCTTCTGAGGGAGATCCAAATGTTTCCTGTAATTAGAAATAGTGGAAGTGCATGAATGATACTGCTTTTTAAAGTGCATGGTTTTTGTTTCGCATTTTTAAAAAATGTATTTGGTTGTTTCAGGACCTTGCTAGGCAGCTGGGACATGTGGTGATCCTCCTGCTTTCAGCCTCCCCAGTGCTGAGATTACAAGTGTGCGCTTCACACCGGCTCAGCCTGCCGTGGGGCGGGGCTGGTGTGGAATGTGGTGCCAGGGATGGACCGGGCAGTCCCTGTGCTTGCCTAAGCCGGCAGGAGCTTTAGCCTGCTGAGCTATCTTGCCGGCCTGTTTTGCAGTTTAAAAGCAAGGCAGAATCAGTGATCAAGGCAAGGTAACAACTATAGTGAGAATGAATTGTACATTAGTGCGTCGGTTACTGTCGATCCCTGCACACTGGCGAGCAGCTCTGCTCTTCAGAGCCAGTGATTCCATCAGCCCAGTGAATGAGCTCATCATGGAAAAAAAAAAAAAAAAAGTTATACCTTATATCATCTTCCTGTCACAATGAAAAATGATAAAAGTGAAAAAGATGACAGGGCCTGGCAGGATGGCTCAGTGATCTAAAGCGTCTGCTTAGGAAAGCTTAGGCAGCTTCAGGGACTGAGGTTCGATCCCCGGCACCACATGCTGTGCCAGCCCTGCCCTGAGGGCAGGCTGAGCCAGCCATAAAAATAAATAAATAAACAAACAAAAGTTCTGAAAACAAGAAAAATAAATAAATAAAATAAAATAAAAAAGAAAAAGATGACAGAGAAAAAAGAGGATGCCATGTTTGTTCCGACATAAAATTGTCAGTCTTGGTTCTGTCCACTTTTTACTTCATAATTTCCATTGTTCCATTTGTCAGTCATGTCCCCACCCCTAACCCCCCTTACCAGTGCTTTCTTACTGCTTGCAGGTTTGTGGTACCTAATTGCCAGAGGTTGAAGGCAGATGGCTTAGGTTGGTGAAAGCCTGTAGGGCGGGGGGTGGCTCAGTGACCGGCTCCTGCCTGAGGAGCCTGAGGTAGAGGTGCAGTCCTTAGCCCTGGAAAACAAAAATGAAAAGAAAGCCTGCAGCACAGGGCTACGCAGAGGGCTGGTCCTTGCTGGACAGGTGGCGTTAATGGCCTCCCTGGTAAGCTGCTCTAAGACTTGTGGTGATGGGTGTGGTGGCGGGTGAAGTGATCCCGGGCTCTGGAGGTCAGTTCCGAATGACCCGTTGCTCCCTTGAGCCAATATTTAGGACCATTTCTCCGGTTTTCAAAACTCTTCTCCCTCCTCTAGCTCTGGAGTCTGAGAGAATCCAGGCTGTATTCCGAGTGGAGTCTTTCAGTCTACAGGCCTGAAGCAGCAAGTACAATTTAATTTTCTACTTGACTTACTTCTTTGGCCCTATCCGTTGCCAGCCAGAGCCTCTGGTATGAAAGCTGCCGTGGCTGGCACAAGTGAAAGTGCAAAAGCAGCGTGAAACGTGTGCAGCCTTTCCACAGCGAGTCCTCGGAGGCGTGTAGATGGTACGTTGCTCTGTGTGAGCCCATAGCATGACCTCTGTGCCTCGGTAGATGGACCATCTGCGTAGGGGGCAAAGGGGGAGCTAAGAAGGCCCATGTAGGGACGGCTTAGGGGCGCCTCCTGCAGACCGGTGGAGGTTAGAGCCTGCGGCCGCCCGAAGGTGCAGTAACAGCCGAGGTCCTGTCCGCTTGCTCAGCTCCAGTCACTGCACACAGTGAACAAGAAGGCTGGAGATGACGCATCCCGTCTCCTACTCCTTGCCCCGTCACACACACCGAGCCTCTCCTCATGGTGACTCCTGTGTTTAGCACTCCTATAACTGGGGTTCCCGCCCATGCTCACCTTCACAGCTGTAGCCACACGTGACCCTCTCGCACTCAGAGTTTACATACTGTGTGCCCCCCCCCCCCACGGTGCCTCGGGACCAAGTACTGTTGGTCCTTTAGCCATAGCCCTTTTCTCCTTCCCCATGCCCAGTGTCATCAAACTAGAGCCTCCAGATACCGGTGTCACCCCTGAAACATGGTGTGTGGACATGGGGGTGGGTATGTGGAAGACAGGCAAACAGGAATGAGTGCCCGGGAGGAAAGGAACTGGAAGTAAACCGGTTCACCTTGCTCCAGACGGCATGGGGAACTGGAAGCTTCAGGTGCGCTGTGTGTGTGTGTGTGTGTGTGTGTGTGTGTGTGTCCTGATTTCAAAATCAGGATTTTGTTGTGGTTTGGGGATACTTTTCTCTCCTTGCTAGGACAAAATACTGAAAATCCAAAATTAAGGAAGGAAAGGTTTCTTTAGCTCACAGGTTGTGGAGGTTTCAGTCCATAATCAGCAGACTCTAAGGCTGAGTGGCACATGGTAGAGGGCAGCAGCTCATGGTGCAGAAAACAGCAAAGTGGCAAGAGTAAAAAGGGCAGAGCAGTGGTGGCGGCAGAGGCAGCGGTGGAGGCGGAGGCAGAGGCCAGCTTCTCTCCCTTCCATATACTACACTCAGGCTCTCTGCCCCAGGGCGGGTGCAGCACTCACACCCATAATCCCAGCACAACCTCTAAAGCCTGCCCCAAGGACTGCATGAGGCTTTGGGGGGAAATTAGACCCAACCCCACAACACAGGAAGTCTGAAAGTTGTGTAGGAACAGATTTCCAGAATCCAGTACCCAGCAGGCGCACACACACACACACACACACACACTCACACCCAGAGTAACTACTCCAAGACCTGAGAACATTGGCCATAGAGGTGGGGCTCCAAGCTGACAACCAGCAGTAAGTCAAAGTCCATCTTCTGAAAAGCTGAATCCACCCTGGAATGCGCCCTGTGCCCTGTGAGGCCTACTAGCTCCAGAACACCCCCTCCCCACCCTTTCACCCCCAACTTCCCTGTGCCCCCCCCATCCACTCTTGCCAGAGAGAGCGAGGGGCACTGGCCCTGGGTACTTGGCCACCTCACAGGAAAGACCCATAATGTACCAGCTCAGGCACCCCAGGAATCCTGTGCAGCCCGCAGACACAGAGCTCCAGGAAATGCCCCAGCACTTTGCTGGCGAGACCAGCCAGACATCTGAAGAACATCTCTAGGAGAGAGGCCGGCAAGACCTCAGAGGAACCACAGTGACGGAATGAAAGAAAACGTGAGTGTAATAAGCCTTCCAGATGAGCCTCGGGGAAAGAACGAGAAGAGGATGCTATTTTTCAAAATAAAAGTAATTACCCAGAATGATGGTGCAGGCCTGTAATCCCATCACTCCTGGGAGGCTGAGGCAGGAGGATGAAAAGCTCTAACCCAGCCCAGGTGATTTAGTGAGACCGTGTCTCAAAATAAAAAATAAAAATGCACTGGGGAGGGGCGGCGAGATGGTTCATCGGCCTAAAGTGCCTGCTTAGGAAAGCTTAGGCAATTGCAGGGACCGAGGTTCAATCCCCAGGTTCAATCCCCTGGGCTCACTCCCCAGTACCATAGTGGTAACAGTAACAGATCAGCCATAGCACATCTGGACACTGGAACAGTAGTGAGTGAAAGAAGTGCTCTGTCCAGCCTGGAAGACACAGAGGAGCAGGAATCCATGCTGCCGTGTGGAAGAAGCCGGCCTGGAAAGGCCACGTACTGTGTGAGTTCTGCTCTGCCCTGGGAAATGCAGGGCTGAAGAAACAGGACCGAACAATCCAGTGGGGCGACGGGGGCGCCTGGCCGTTGTGAGCCCTGGAAGTGTTCTGGGTGGTGCTGTAATGGTAGCTATACATTAGTCAAAAGCCACTTGTGTAAGCTATAAAAGCAAACCTTGGCCGTGAACTAGATTTCAATAACATTATGTTAGCACTGCCCCCCCCCTTTTTTTGCAGTACTGGATATTGAACTGAGGACTCTGCCCTTGTGAGGCAAGTGCTTATTCTACTGAGCTATCTCCCCTGCCCCTGTAGCACTCCCTTAATTCTAACAAATACACCACAGTAAAGTGAGGGGTCAGAGCCAGTGGGGAAAGTCAGTGTGGTGGAGCACTTTTGTAATCCCAGCACTCGGGAGGCTGAGGCAGGAGGTTCGCAGTGAGTTCAGGGTCCATCAGGGACAGACCCTGAGTTCAATATGAATCTGAACTACATAGTGAGACCCTCTTGCAACCTCTACACTAGAAGGGCATAGGGTGGGGGAAGTATATGAGGGGTCTGGTTTGTGCCCAATATAAATAGGAAGCTGCCCCAAGCCATGTGGAAGAAGATGACGGCTATGGTTACCTTGCCACAGCCAGGAGGACACGGGTGCGCCTTTGACCACAGGACAGATAGGCTGAGGAGGAGAGCTGCGGCACAGGGGGTCACCGCTTGTGCTCTCAGGAAATCTGTCCACAGAGGTGAACCCATGCCTCCACCCTGACATTCTTCCTCCTCGTGAGCCCCAGCGATCCTTTCCCCAGCCTCCCTCTCCCAATAGGATCGTCCCCATCACATACGTGTAGCCAGCCCTGGGGGCCCGCACCTTTCATCCCAGCTTCCTGGAAGGCTGATGCGGGAGGGTTACCAGCCAAAGCCCAGCCTGGGCAGCTTAGTGATTTAGTGCAACCCTGTCTGAAAATACATAAAAAGGGCTGAGGGTGTAGCAGTGCCACCAAAAAAAAGTGCTCTTATTTTTTGTGTCTTCACAAAAACACAAGGCTCTCGATCCCAGTTGCCCTGGTAACTGCTGCTGCGCTGTGTGCACGTCCTGTGCTCTGCTGTCTCCCTGAGCCCCTGAGTTACTTCATCGGGGGCCCAGTCTTTGCCCACCCTCTGTCACTCCTGTCCCCAGACTCTGGCCGGGATTCTGCCTGAATGCCAGCTGCCAGCTTGACGTTTTCATGTGTTGCCTTGCAGACCACTTGCGCTCAGCAGCTACCGCCGTGCCTCTAAACGTGCTCTCTTTCGAGCTGTCCCTGGTGCAAGGGTGGCAGTTGGCAGGTGCTTTGGCCGAAGACCTTCGTGTCATTTTTGCCTCTGTCTGTGCCTCGATCTGCTGGGTGATCTAGTTCGGCTCAGCGGTGGTGGGGGTCCCTACTCCCAAGCTCTCGTCACCCACAGCTGTCACCTTGTGCTATGCTATGGTCCTCATGTGCTGGGGTCCCACACAGAGCCTCCGTACTTCCATCCTCGCCCTCGCTGGGGTGAGCTGGTGGAATGGAGGTTTGATGATGGTTCTGTAGTCGCTTCCATTTCACGCTGGTGGACAAATTCCTTAATTTTTCTGTGCCATAGCTGCTTTGTCTGTAGAAAGAACAACATCGCCCTCAAAAGAGGATGTGGGTGGGAAAGATGGCACAGCAGCCCCTTTCCTGCAGACGGCTTTCTGTGATTGCATTTCCTGCAGGGCGAATCGATTACATGGAGAATTCCATGCACAAGTAATTCTTGGGTTGAATTAACTTGTATCACAGTATCTTAGGATAGACACTCTGTTTTGCTGTTGCTGTTACTCCTTTCCTGTGCCTGGATGATAGGATCAACTCTGTCATAGAAGCCGTGTGTTCGTGCAGTCTGGCGCTGTCACTGGCTTCGGCAGCTCGGGAGGCTGGGTGGAGGCTTGGTATGAAGAGGGTAATAAGAGCCTTAAGTCCAGCTTGGTTTTGGGTTTCGTTTCTGTTTTCTCATTACTGAAGATTACACTTCGGGCCTTCTGACTGAGCTGCATCCCAGCTCTTTTTGCTTTTTGACACAGGGACTTTCCTACTAACTTGCTTAGGCTGGGCTTCAACTTGTGATCCTCCTGCCTCAGCCTTCCAGAGCACAAGGATGTCCTATCATTTTTAATTGCACCGTGCCCCCTAGACCAGTGGCCCACTTTGGTCTCCTCATTTCTTCAGTGCTGGAGGCGGGAGGGTATGTGGATGTGGGTTCTGGGGGTTCTGGGTACCTGCCCATGGCCATGGAGTCTTTTGGTGCCTGAGAGAGCAGTTGGCCCTGAACGTTGTTCATTTAACTAAAGGAAACTCAGCTTGTGACTCTATTTTTACAAGCGATGTAGTAATTGGTTTCATGCACTATATGAAAACTGCTTTGTCAGTGGAAAGTGTTCTCTTTGTCTATTTTGTAGTTCTTCAAAGCATCTGTTCCCCAGAGAGCACTGAGAGAAGATGCCACGCAGCACCCCCTTGTTAACTGAGCCGTTCTCTGCTCGATAACCCTGCCTCCTTTTTTTTCCTCTGTCTTTATTTCTGCTATCTGTTTTTGCTTTTGTTTTTTATTATTATTACTTTTAATAAGAAATTACCATGTGACAGTTTCAAAACATGTTAGTAGAACATTCATAATAATTGATACAATGCATATTGTTGCCCTCGTTATAGTTATTCAGGGCACAGGGTATAGACATGATAAATTTTCTAATGGTTATTAGTAAAATATATTTCTTCTCTTTGATCTAAGAGAAGGTAGTTGTTTACATAGTCAAATGTTCCATAATTGCAGTGTGCTACTGGCGAAACTGGCAATGTTGGAAGCTGTTGATTTGAGCCTTTTACAGCTCAGCATACTGAACTACCCTTAAGTTTTATGTGTCATGTTTAAGCTTTTCTGCTGGGTGGTCAAGGGCAAGTTAAAGCAAGACCTGTATAACATAACATGTATTTTTTGTACCTCTCAAGGTCAGTCAAACCCCTCAGGATTTACTTTGGAACCATGTAGAGTGCTTTGTAGAATTGTCATCAGTGTTAGCCACCTGGATGAGTCACGTCCATTGCTTGACCAGTGTGCTCTCTATGAAAGCCTGAGAGAATGTTTTCTGTCCAGGTGACTCCTTAGGCACACTATTTACCTTCAGTCCCTTTCCTCTGTGGTCCCATAATCTCCTTGAACAGAAAATTTGGGAAACCACTGAGTTATAGGATGTTACAGCACAGGTTCTGTTCTTTTTTTTTTTTTTTTTTCCTTTTTAAAGAAATTTTTTATTTTATTTTTTTTTCTTGTTTCAGAACTTTTGTGTATTTATTTTTATGGCCGGCTCAGCCTGCCCTGAGGGCAGGACTGGCGCAGCATGTGGTGCCTGCAGCCGCCCAAGCTTTCCTAAGCAGGTGCTTTAGACCACTGAGCCATCCTGCCAGGCCCCCACAGGTTCTGTTCTGTCCTGAGTCCTCACTGACCTTGAAGGGCTAGGGCCAAAATATTGGCTGTCCTTGTAGCCCTTCTTTTTCTCTAATTTTTGTCTGTAAAGTTACGTTCTTAACCCTCCAGGAGAGAAGCTTAGTGATGCTATTACTCTATAACATAGGTTCTTGAGGTTAACATCACTGTCTTTCTGACTATCAAATGTCTTAGACTTAACTTGGAATCAGTATTTTCCATATATCATTGATATTCCAATAAATCCCTATATAATGTGATAAAAACAGTTACATATTTTTACATAGACATTTAGAAATCTAAGCATATATAAAATTGTAGCTGGGTGTGGTGGCGCATGCCTGTAATCCCAGCACTTGTGAGGCTGAGGCATGAGGATTGGTATGAGTTCAAGACCAGCCTGGGCTACGGAAGTGAGTTCAGGGCCAGCCTTAACTGCATAGCAAGACCCTGCCTCAAAAAGACAAAAAAAAAAAAAAAAAAGTAGCCAGTCAATCCTATGGCATTTTCCCTTGTTTCTTTTATCTTTTTTTCTTACTTTCTTTTAATACCCTTTTTTGTTTTCTCATAAAACAACTATGTACTTGAGAGAAAGTCTAACAATAATTAAAATTACATTAGAAGCAGCACACATCTGAAAGACCAGATTTTTTTTTTTTTTTTTTTTTTTTTTTTTTTTTTTTTTTTTTTTTTTTTTTTTTTTTTTTTTTTTTTTTTTTTGAGACAAGCTCTCACTATGCCGTTCTGGCTGTCCTTGAACCCACTGTGTAGTCCAGGCTGGTCTCGACCTGTCAGCGATCCTCTTGCCTCAGCCTACTGACTGCTGTGTAGGATTACAAGTGTGCACCACCAGGCCTGGCTCCTTACTCATTTTTGTAGTAAAACATAAAAAGGAGCAGTTAGTGTGGATCTGCTAATGGCAGTGCAAGCTGCAAAGAGCCTGGTGTAACTCAGGAGTTCTGTGGCATCCCGGAGCCCTCTCGTCCCTCTGTGGTCACTTCTGCCCTTGTCCCAGAGGAAGCAGCGTCCCAATGCTAACACGGATTTGCTCTACCTGCTCTTGAGCCTTAACCTGTACGGTGGAGACCTGCAGCATGTTGTTCCTTAGGGTCGCCCTGCCTCTTGTCCTGGGTGGTGGTTGGTCTGTGTTACCGGCAGCAGAGTAGCAGTTCATGTTTTTATTGCTGTGTGTCACGACACGCGTTGACTACATGTACGGATTCACCCACTGCTCTGCAGCACCTGTAGGCCGAGGAGATAGCTCAGTGGCACAGCGCCTGCCTAGCTAGCACAAGGTCCTGAGTTCAATTCCCAGTACCAAAAATAAAACAAAAAAAATACAGTGCCTGTATGTCAGAGACCAAGCGCACTATGTGTAAGTCTATTTTTTGAGTATTTGTTCTGCTTCATTGATACATTTATCTGTTCTTGTGCCAAACCCTGCTACCCTAATTACAGATAGATAATTATCTCACTACGGATGTGTGTGTGTGTGTGTGTGTGTACATACTGTATGTGGGTGAATGCTTGTAGTTGTATTATGTTTCATATTTTTCAGAATAAGTCCTTCGATTTTGTTCTTTCTGACATTCTGCTCACTCTTCAGAGCCTTGTGGATTTCCACGTAACTTTTTTCTTTTTAATGTGTTTAGTACAGGGTCTCACTACACAGATCGGACTCGTAGTGATGATCCTATTTTCAGCTTCCCAAGTGCCGGGGTTACAGGTGCACATCGCCATGCGTAGTCTCAATTGCCCTCTCAGTGTGCTCCGGGGGCCAGATGCCTGGGGTCAGGGGATGGAACCCCGGCCCTTGCGTCTGCCTAAGCAGGTTCTTTAATCCACAGAGCTGTCTGACCAGCCCTTGCACGTAACTTTTATAATCAACTTGAAATTATCTTCTTTTAAAAATAAATAAACTGGAATTTTGACTGAGAATAACTTAATATTGAATCTTCCTATACCTGAGAGTGGTGTGCTTTTTTATTCATTTGGGTCCTTAATTTTTCTCAATAGTTTTATGGTTTGCTAAGTAAAAGTTATACATATATTTTATTATATTTATTCTTAGGTATTTGGTGGATTTTTGGTGTTACTATAAATGGTATTTTAAAAAATTTATTTCACAAAAAAATTTATTTCATAATTACTGCTTGTATTAGAAATGTTTTTATACATTGAAAATGTTTTTTCTTAAAAGATTTTATGAGATTAAAGTACGTATCATTTTAAGAGTCACCTTATGTTAAAATCACTGTGGGACTAGTGGGAAAACTGAGGAAGGTTAAGTTTGATCATAGCCAGTGTTAAAATATGGAGAATGAAAGGCAGCAGGGGGAGAGCAACCTGGAACGTGTGCACTTTGAGGTGCGTGGGGCGATCTTTCTCGCCCCATAACTTGAGTGGGACCCAGATGTGGGACATCAGGTGTTGCTGCTTAAGAGCAGCGGGAGGCTGGGACTGCACCTTCAGGGAACAGGCTGTGTCTCCGTCCTCCTCGGCCCGCCAGTCCAAGACAGGCAGCCACCCAGTCCGTAGCAGGCGTTGCCTGTGTCCCCACTCCATGAGGACATGGCCTGTTGTCCCCAGCTCACAGCTGCTTTGCTTCTTGCAGGTCTATAAAGGAGAATTTCAGCTGCCTGACTTCCTGAAAGACAAAGCCCAGGTATGTTGCCTGTGCCTCTGCTCCCCCTCCTGTGAAGAGATCAGTTTTTGCATCAGAATAAGCTATTTATTTATTTATTTATTTATTTATTTTTGGCGAGACCGGGGTTCAAACTCACAACCTTGCACTTGCCACACAGGCACTTATGCCACAGAGCTATCTCCCTGGCCCCCAGAATAAGCTTTTTAAATAAAATGAAATAGAACCAAAGGAGGAAGAAGGAAAAGAGATAACAGTTTGTGTTGTGGTGGGAAGATTGATGTCTGGTAGTCGTTAATTTTAACAATAATTGAATACTGCCTTAATTTCAGAAAACTCAGGTTCCTCCAAATCTAGGAAAATACTCTACTGATGTGTAAGTTGTTTGCTGGTGAGGTCACACACAAGCCATGTGGTACCTCTCTTGTAAGGAGCATGTACTGGTGACTGCGCCTGGGCCTCTGGTCATCTAATTTCCAAGGACATACACCACGCACATGCGCATGCCACTCAACTGTTCTTTTAGTGCCTAGAAGACCAGTGAACATACTATACCTGGCCACTGTCCCTCAGGAGGACTCAGAGATTGAGGCTTATCCATTTCATTCTTTTTTTTTCTCTTCCTTTCATTTATGTAATTGGTACCGGGTCTCACTACACAACTAGGACTCATAGTGATCCTCCAGTTTCCAGCCTCTCACCAGAGCTGGGATTTCAGATGTGCACCACCACGCCCAGACTCAAGGTGTGGGGCAGCAGAGCATGCAGGACCGCGGATTGAACCCTGGTCCCTATGCTTGCCAAAGCAAGCCTTAGTCCACTGAGCTATCTGGCTAGCCCTGTCAGTTTAATTCTTTAAAAACCTAGCTGGCTGTGATGGCCTATGACTGTGATCCCAAGAAGAGGCAGTCGCTTGTCCCATCTCAAGGACTTTAACCGTCTTTGCTTCTTTCAGCAGACAGAGCAAGTGGAGTAGCAGAGCCTGGAACATCTTTCCCACTCGAGGTGAGGTTGGGGACATCGCTGGGGTTCGGGTTTCATGCTGGGCTCTCCTCAGAGGCCAGGTAGAATCAGATCTAGAACCAGGTTGCCTGGGTTGGAGCCCCAGCTGTGGCTTAATCTGTGTCTCCATCTCTTCTGTAAAATAAAGAAACTAAGATCTTGTGTATTAATAAGAGATGGTGGTAAGGTTAGCAACAAACTTGTCTTCACAGAGCCCGTCACAGAGAAGCATGTAAATAGTGGTAGTAAATAGTCCTTTTATTATGAAGGTTGAAAATTATGTAGTGTGTTAGCACCCGAGAACCTGGAGACAGTGGAGTAGCGATACCTAGAGCCAAAGAGCTCCGTCTCTTGCCCTCTGGCCAGAGCTCTCGCCACCACCCTCTCTACTTCATTCTGCACCAGACTTGCCCAAGTGTTTACACCATATCATCTATTCCTGGGCTAGTTGTTTTTCTAAGTCCACCCTTGCTCATGTTAATGAATGGTGATATCAGCCCTGCGTTTATACCCTGCCGCGTCTCTTTTTAGCTAGGGGCTGTGCCTTGAACAGGCCAGCCCCGCCTCCCAAGCCTCCTTTCCCTCTGCCTGTGTGGATATTGGCCAGGACACAGTGCCTGGGTGGCAAAGTGGGGTTTAACCCCAGGTTTCCTGACATGGCTGCTCTCTCTCTCTCTCTCTCTCTCTCTCTCTCTCTCTCTCTCACACACACACACACACACACACGCACACACAAGTCTTGGAATTCTCTTTTGTTCTGCATGACATGGTAATGCCTTAGGTCTTTGGAGCTTAGAAAGCCTTTCTAAAATTCCAGTGTTAATTCCTTTTCTCATACCTTTACTCACTTAATTGTTTTCAATCATCTTTGGAGGAGAGGAGTCCACATTTCTAGAAAATCAAGAAAACCATTTCCACAATCCATTTTTTACACCTGTTGCTCCAGGAACCTCTGAATGAGGCACAGGCCCCTGCAGCTGCTCTCTGTCGGCCCCGCTGTGGCTCCTGAGCACAGTGGGTTTCGCCTGAGCCCAGGCACCTTTCTCTCGGGCTTCCTTCTTGCGCAGGTCCTTTCCTTCCATGCAGCCCAGGAAGGGAGCCCAGGAAGGGGGCTCCATGTGCCGAGGACACTGCGCACCTCCTGGCAGGGATCTGCCCAGTGCTGTCACACTGCCAGCAGGCGAGGGTGACGCTGTGGACTTCTGGTTGTGCCTGGATTATTTATTGCAGGCCTCTGTGTGTGTGTGTGTGTGTGTGTGTGTGTGTGTGTGTGTGTGTGTGTTGTGTGATCAGCCCAGCTCACCTGGGAGTGGGGCTGGCGTGGCATGTGGTGCCGGGGATCTAACCGTGGTCCATCTCTAAGCTTGCCTGAGCAGGCACTTTAGACCACTGAGCTATCGTGCCGGCCTCTGGACCTCCTTTTTGCACAGCGCTGTTGCCATGGTGGACACGGTCTCGCCCTGCATGCAGCCAGGGAACAGCTCCATGAACTCTACAAGGCCTAGAATATACACTGGGTGTCTCTTCTCTCCCCCATTTTGTCTCCTTGAAGATGGCAGTATCACCAGAAAGCTTGTTTTTATTTTATATAATAATCATACACGGAGTATGCTATAAAACAGGATACCAAGCATAGATAGACAGATATGACCTAACACATGCAATGTATAATATAGAACACATTTGTAATACTGGGAAGTGATATTCTTCCTGTTGTACTACACAAGGGAACTGAGGTTGAGTAATCTGAATGGAGATGTTTACAGCTGGAATGGATCATAGCATAAGTTCCTGCACATTTCTGTGTCGTGTCCCTCAGCCAGTAGCAGGTTCCACACCCATAGCTGTCTTCTTGGTAAGGAACACCTGCTAGAGGCCAGGCGCATTCTGTATGGGTAGGGATGGGTAGCAGCATTCTTAGACCTTGGGCAATGTTGTCTAAGTGCGTTCAGAATGTACAAGAGATATGCCACCCCCTGCGCGCACACACGCATACAGAGACCCACTTAGTGACCAAGTTTCACAGGAAAGAACACGCTGTGCTCTGGCTGGCAGCAGCCTTCCACCCTGGTTCTGGAAAACACCTCAGGAGAGATCCTTTTGGACCTCTTGCAGAGGCATAATAATTGCTGCTTCTGTCTCTAGTGATCCCTTTAAAGAGCCTCGGTATCTACTGTCCGTGGTGTAGGGCCAGCCTGGTGATCTCAGCAGCTCAATGCCAGCATCCAGCTGCAGATGGCTGTGCCACTGAGAAACAGCACGGCAGCCCGGGCTTTGGCTGCCATTGTGTGTTTTGCAAGAGAAGCTCCCTACAGGGTCCAAGGCCTCCCACACAGAGGCACAGGGTCTTCCTGGCAGCGTCCCCCTGGCTGGTTCTCTGTTCCCTGTGGCTGGGCTGCCTGATACCAGCTGTGAGGCGGCACTAGTGGAATGGGGAGAGTGGGTGGGGACTCTGCAGCTGTAATGCCATGGGTCTCTTTGCCCTAGGAGACACCCTGCCTCTGAAGCATGAGGGAGCATCTGGGACCGCCAGCCCCTGCTGAGCTCAGTGGCCCGCGTGTACTGCCACCAGCCAGCCTGTCTCCACCTGCTCTCTTGTCTGCTGGTGTCCTCACTGTGGGCCCTCGGGAGCACCCACTCAAGCCTGGCCTCCGAGGAACCCGATACCTGGGGACGTGCCCTGGGCCCGCGGCGGCGGCAGCAGCGCCCTGGGACACGTGTCCAAAGGAGCCCCGCCCTACTCCTAACTCAGCTGTGTCCTTCCTTCACCAGATTGCACACTCTGTTCTTGGGGGAGGGTGTAGAGCGGCACTCTCGGAGCGCGACCTGGCAGCGGCCTTCTGGAATAAGTGGTCCCTGCCCGTCCTGGTGTTTTGTAGAACATTTGTGCCTGTTTAAATGTATTGATGTGGATAGTATTAAACCTTAATTATTTAAGTAATTCATTGTATTATGTCTGAAAGTTGGGAAAGTACCGTATACATTTACAACTCAATGACTTTTGTATTTTATTTTTCAAAATAAAAGCTTTCAGTGTGAAGCATTCTAATAGTTATGTGTTGTCATTAGTGTGATTTCCAAGAAGCGCAAGGCCTTGGCACACGCCGCTCTGCCGAACCCACTTCTTTACTGGTGTGGAGCTGTTCAGCTCTGGGCATCGGCTTTCTGAAGGACACTTTCTGTCACTTTTTTCACCGAAATCCATTTTCAAAACCCGGTCCTGGCCCACTGTATCGAAGGCCAGAAAGTTACTGTCTCCAGCAGATAATAGAAACCCTTTCCCCAGGCACCGAAGGAGGGATTTTATCTTAAACTCTAGCCCTAAAACTTGACCGCTGGCCTATCCATGTAGAAAGTGCAGTATTTTCTCCGCTGTCACTCCAGGCAGCCCCCTGGGGGTCACAGTGACTTCACCCCTTTGTTTCCTCTTTGCTGCACCCACAGGAGCTTGGATCCCACCTTCAGAGTGACTCCTGAATCCATCCCCTTCCCTGTGTCTCTCAGCCGAGACCTGCTACAGGATGTCACCGTGCATCACCAGGCTGTCATCGTCACAGGTAGCCTCCCAGCAGCATCTTGGGACCCTTGGCTCTGCTCGGAGCCTCCCAGTGCCTCCTGCCACGGTGCTCACAGCCGCTCCTTCCCGTCTCACATCCATCTCCCCATTCTCAGATGGGTTACCCAGAGCTGGGCTTGCCATCCCTGTCTCAACCTCCCAGGCAGGGATTATAGCTGTGTGTGCCCATAGGGGCCATTTCTACCTACATCCTTATATAATTTGTAATCTCTTGGTTGACTTTCCATGGTCTCTCCTATAGTAGACAGTTCCTGGGAAGAGAGACCATCTCCTCTTATTCACTTTTGTACCCTGGCACCTAGGAAAGTGTCTGGCACTTTCTAGGAAATCAGTAAAATCCTTGGTGAATAATTTGCGCTCCCGGCAGCCTCGTGACACACACGTTCCATTTTACAGATGAGGAAGCAGAGGCCCAGGCAGGTTTACACTTCAGCTGTTGCCATGGTAACCTGGTGTCCAGGCCTGAGCCTGACCCTAATAACCTTTCCACCTGGCCCCCACAACCCTGGTCCCTTCTATTTAAAATGAATCCTGCTGCCAGACTGCTCTGGCCTTCAATACCGTTTTCCATCACTCCTTGCTAAAAGCCTTTGATTCTCATCCTGTTCTAGGAGGAGCCGGGGCACTCTCCAAGTAGAACTAACACATCTGCCCACCCAGGTGTGTACCACCCATCTAAGACTATGCCTCAGCCCTTAACATCTAAACTTTTGGGCCTGCTCTGTGGGGCCCCCTTCCTCCTCACGACACAGGGCTCTTGCCCATCTGTCCTCCCCCTCTTCCCGTTCCTCCTCGTCACTTTCTGCTGCTTTCCCGTCCCCACATGCCCAGTCCCTCTCCCGACCTGGGAAATCCCAGTTTTATGGAGGGCTCAGCTGTCTTCAGCGCTGTCTCCTCAGGAAGTCTTAGCCTCTGCTCCATCCTCCTGATAGCAGTAAAGTCTGCTCAGCATGCTATGAGATGGATGGTAGGTAGCAGGGTGGGTAGATGTGTTAGCTCCTGCTAGAACGTGAGGGAAGAGCCTCTCCAAGTAGGACTCCTCCACAGGCCAAAGCCTGCACCTAAGGGGTGCATGAGTTGTGCCTTAGTTACCTTGCTCATTGCTGAGGTAAAATACCAAATGGCTAAAGTGAAAGGAGGAGAGGTTTACTTGTGTTTGTAAGGGTTTCAGTTCATAGTCGGCTGGCTCCAAGGCAGGGTGGCATGGCAGAGTGCAGTATACAGAAGTAACAAGGAATGACCCTCTTTTCATCCCTTATCGCTTACTTACGCTACCCACTCCATTGTGTGCAGTGGTTCTCTCCCCTGCACTAAGCACCCTGTTCCTAGTAGTAGACTCCCCTGGATGTGCAGGGTGCCCAGATGTCCCTCTAAAGCCACATGCGGTCATAGGTGGAGCTGTTTTGGAAGTGGCCAGATCTGGAATGTGTGATGCTGGGGTCCAGGTCTTGTGATCTCTAAATCAGTCCGCTGATAGCACTGGGGTAGTCCTGAGTAGGACCAAGGGTGCCACACCCTGCATGCGAGTGCAGATAGCTCAGAGGCCTCAGTGCCTGCCTGGCAAGTGCAAGGTCCTGAGTTTGATCCCTGGTATCGTACTGTATGCCACAGCACCATGCCAGCCACCAAAAGTGGATGTTGTGATACACACCTATAATCCCAATGCTGGGGAGCCTGAAACAGGAAGATCACTATGAGTCAGAGCTGCATAGTGAGACACTGTAGCACAGAAATAAATAAATGATTTTTTAAAAAAATTAAAAACAATGTGAGAAGATCAGCAGCCAGGCATAACACAAGCATTCCCGAAGACTGAGGCAGGAGGACTGCAAGTGTGAATGCAGTGTGGGCAACTTAGCAACTTAGCAGGACCTTGTCTCAAAATATTTAAAAAGGGCTGGGAATGGGGGAGAGAGAGGGAACTGGCTAAGTGCAGAGACAGGGTCTGCAGTTGTCAGAGAGCTTCCTGGCCACCACAAAGCCCAGCCCCGGGTGACTTTGGGAAGCCAGGGAAAGGCTTCTCTCCTGCAGACCTGGGGCTGCACGTGGAGCTCAGGGGGACCAACGGCCTAAGAAGCCTAGCATATAAGACCGAAAATAATCTTCGTAATTGTTTAGATGACTTAATATCCAATAACAGCCCCCAGAAAGGCTCATGGTTCGGGCCCTAGCTGTTCAAACTCATGCGATTGCCTCAGCCTCCCTCTTAGGCAGGCACTATTTCTACCTGTGGACCACAGGATGGCAAAGCATTGGTAAAGGGAAGTAGCCTGCCCAGTGGCTAGGTGGCTCAGGAGACCAGCAGCAGCCTGGCTCCAGGATCTATGGCTTCACCATGATTCGGCCCCTCAGCGATCATGTGTATACAAGAATGGAAATGCGTGATGAGTGACACTCATCAGCTTGTTAAGTACCTCTCCCCTTCCACACAGTAACTTGTCACTGTGAGGACCCTAAAATGTACACAGATCACTGTCCTGTGGACTTTTCTCATCCTGGTGAAAGTAATAAATGAAAATATACACACAACTCCTATTTTGTGTACTATGTAACAAATCCTAGAAGCATCACCTTCCAAAGCCTGCTTGGCAGCTTGTAGTTAAGAAATGGCCAAGGCGGGCCCAGTGGGATGGCTCAGTGGTCTAAAGCGCCTGCTTGGAAAAGCTTAGGCGGCTTCAGGGACCGCGGTTCGATCCCCGGCACCACATGCTGCACCAGCCCTGCCCTTGGGGCGGGCTGAGTTGGCCACAAAAATGAGTGAATAAACAAACAATGGTTCTGAAACAAGAAAATAAATAAATAAATAAATAAATAAATAAGAAAGAAATGGCCAAGGCAAAGCTATGCAGTGTTGCTTCAGAAGTCTGCTTTTTCAGGGAGCTATAAATCTTGAGATTTAGCTGAGCTTTCCTCTAGAGGAGTCAGTATTTTCAGGACTGAGTTGGTCTCCTTGCTGTGTTGTCCCTAATCAGTGCAGTCACCTACAGAGACGTGTGTCTTTTGCATAAAGAGGACATCCTCAGCTATTCTGAACTGGGTGAGAAAGGTCATTTTTATTCCCTTCAGAATTCAATTAGGGACGCAGTCCTGCTGCCTCAGTCTTCCGGGCTTGATTATTTTCTTTGTGTGTGTGTTGTGTTTTACATGTGTTAGAAAAATAAATGACTTTTTTTACTCCCTTTGGAATTCAGTATTATGGAAGACCCCAGTTTGAGTGATTTTCAGAATGAAACCACTTTATTGTTTTCACCACGTAGAAATGGGCTTGCTGTGAAGAAAAAAACCTCGAATGCCCCCTGTTGGCCAAATAGAGTGACTGCAGGACTAGGAAAGTTTTGACGCTGGAAAGCAAGGAAATTTCTCATGGATGTGTTGAAAGCTTTCTCTATGAAAAGTTCACTGCAACGCAGCTTTTGAAGACCAAAAAATTGAAAGCATAATAATAGAGGGATTGGTTAAGTGAGGGTAAAACCGCTACTCAGCTACTAAGTAAGGTAGTGTAGAAACATGTGTGACACTGAAATATTTATTTTATAGTAAGTGAAAATTTGAAAGTGCAAAGCCATCTGGCGGGCACTTTTTTTTTTTTTTTAAGATTTTTAAAATTTATTTCTCTTAAACCTCATTTATTTGTTTGTGTTATGGCTGGCTCAGCCCGCCCTGGGGTGGGGGTGCGCAGCATGTGGTGCCAGGGACCGAGGAGCGGTCGCAGCGCTTGCCTTAAGTTTCCTCTGCAGGCGCTTTAGGCCACTGAGCCATCTCGCTGGCCCCACCTGTTTTTATTAGTAGAGGATAAACAGAAAAATAAGCAGAATCACTAATTCAACAGATAACAGAAGGTACATATACAAAGCATTACCTGCGGGGCCTCCCAGTGGTCCCCAGAGATGTTTGTTGTTTTCTTTCTTTCTGACTCCTGTTTTCTAACTGTGCTCTGATTGACATGCATTGCTTTTGGTTTTTTGAAAAAATGAAGGTTTTAGAAGAAAAACCACTATGAGCTTGAAACTCCTAATTTTTCCCAGTTAAAAAATATGGTTTTCAATAATGCTGTCACTTACCCAAGGTGACATGGTAGGTAGACCTAACTTCACTCTCACTTATTTTCTAATGCTTCTCATTATTTAGCCAACCCTTTTGATGATAAAAGTAGTGATATTAATAATCCCAAGATTTGGTTATTCATGTTCTCCATAAAGGAATACTTGCAGCTTGAATGGGGAATGAAGCAGAGTAGCAGCTCTTCTGACGGCTGGAGGGAGCTGACTTGAACAGATCCCAACACAGAGGCTAGGATTTACCGCTTTCTCCCTTCAGGACTTCCAAAAGTCCAGCCCAGTCTGGCTATGTCTATTTATTTGTCTTGTCTGTGGCTGGTTTTCTGCAGAGTTGAATAGTTGACACAGAAACCATATGACCTTCTGATCCGGAAAAGGTTTACTACCTGTCAGAGCTCTGCTTTTCTTTCTTTTTCTTTTTCTTTTTTTAATTAAAAAAAAATTTTTTTTTTGGTTGGGCCCAGCAGGATGGCTCAGTGGTCTCAAGTGCCTGCTTAGGAAAGCTTAGGCGGCTGCAGGGACCGCAGTTCGATCTCTGGCACCACATGCTGCGCCAGTCCTGCCCTCAGGGCAGGCTGAGCTGGCCATAAAAATAAATAAATAAACAAACGAAAGTTCTGAAACAAGAATTTTTTTTTTTTTTTTTTGGTGGAACTGGGAATTGAACTCAGGACCTTGTACTCGCCAGGCGGGTACTTGTACCCCCGAGCTATCTCCCTGGCCCCCAGAGCTCTGCTCTTAAGCAGATTATTTTATTTATTTATTTTTACTTATTTATTTATTTATTTTGGTGGGACCAGGGTTCAAACTCAGGACCTTGCACTTGCCAGGCAGGCACTTGTGCCACGGAGCTATCTCCCTGGCCCCTTAAGCAGATTATTTTGATCCTATGTCATCCTGGGAGTGGGGGTTCCACCACCCCTTAAGGGCTCCAGCAGACCAAGAGAAAGCTCCACTGGCAGTGCCAAACAGAGGCCAGGCCTGCAGGGCAGGAGGCATCAGCTGGCAAGCTGGGTTTTTCTGTGAATGCTTTATCTGCCTTTGAAAGAAGCAGGCTCCTCCCCGCATCAACTCTTGAGTCTCCCTCTCTCTTTCTCCACATTTGCAGTGTGCAGTAATCACATTTGCTGTGCCGGGCTGTTGTACGCTCATGCTTCCCAATCTTTTCTCATCCCTGCCCCTGTCTCGCCCACCCTCCCTGCTCCTTCCAGCTCTTGGTGCCCTTCTTATTGGCAAAAACTCCATTTCCATTTTTTTTCCACTCGATTCTTTTTTAAAAATCTCTTTTTCTTCTCCTCCTTCCCTCACCCCCACCTCTCTTCCCATTTTTTTCTCTTTCTAGTTTATTTCATGAAGGAGTTACACTAGGCCAAGTGAAAGCGGACCCCAGTGGTTACATTATATAAGCTATGAGGTTTCTGAACTCCTGACGAGGGACTGAAGGGGCGCCCCACTCAATACAAAGAAATCCTCACGTACGCTTCCACGAGCCACAAGCACTTAAAACCCGTGAGCCTCGAGCTGATCTTCCTTGGCCAGTCCGATCTCGACCAGGAACTGGTGTGTGTTCTTGCGCGGCTCACCCTGGAGCTGGATAACTTCTCCATGTTGTGGATGCTCGGGACAGCACCATTGCAGACACATTTCTTCTTTTTATCCTAATCATCAGTGATGATGGTGAGGGCCTTCCTGCCGTTTCTCTGTTGGATTCCTGTGTAGATACAATCCTTAGTGCCGGCAGGAAGTGGGTCGTCACCCTTACTTGCATCAGCAAAGAGGTCGAAAAAGCAAAGAGAGAGAGAAAGAGAGAGAGAGAGAGAGAGAGAGAGAGAGAGAGAGAGAGAGAGAGAGAGAGAGAGAGAGAGGGGAGGTTCTGGATAGCGGACATACGATAGGATTCCTTTTCCTCCGTGGAAACGGCCTGAGGGACGAGGCTGCTGGAGAGGGCTAGGGCGTGGGGGCAGATCGCAAGGGGGAGGCAACTGAGTTCTCCGCTCCTCTGTGACAGCTCAGTGATCCGTTTCCCATTTGAAAAAGATCTCACTACAGTCTCTAAGTGGGTAGAAAGAGATTCCTGGTAGTGAGGAAGGACAGAAGACCTAAAAACTATTGAGAAAGGGACATCTTAGTTACTTTCCTTGTTGTGGGGACAAAATACCTGACCCCTAGCATTAAAAGGGGAAAGGTTATTTAGCTTGCACTTTGTGGAGGTTTCAGTTTGCAGTCAGCTGGCTCCAAGGCAGGGTGGCAGGGCAGAGAAGACACAGTCCACAGCAGGGCAGGCAGGAGGCAGCAGTGAGCAGCAAGGCAGTGACCCTCTTTCTGTACCTTCTGTTCTACTCATGCTACCAGGGTAGCACTCGTACTCAGGGGACAGGGTCTCACCATGTAGTCCAGGTTGGTCTTGGTCTTATTTTGTAGTTCAAGCTGACCTTCAAGTCATGATGTCCTCTTGCCTCAGCTTCGCAGGCACTGGGATTACACGCATGTACATCCAGCCCAAGTACTTTTTCTTTACTTCCCTTTAGAAAGGAGCTTTCCCTGGGGCAGGTATGTAACTCAGTGACAAAACACATGCTAACCCTATGCAGGCCCTGGGTTCGATTTCTAGCACAGGAGGAAGGCAGGAGAGTGGGGAAGAAAAAAGAAAGAACCATAATTTGAAGAGCTTTAGGGCGGGCCAAATAGCTCGGCAGATTAAAGCACCTGCAAGCAGGTGTAGGGGCCTGGGTTTGATCCCTAGGTCTGCAGTGCTGGCCCCGCCCCCGGGGTGCGCTAAGATACTGGATGTGGTGGCACTAATCTCAGCTCTTGGGAGGCTGTAAACAGGCAGATCACTAGGAGTCTGATCTAGTCGTGAGACCCTGAACACCTTGTAGACCCTTCCTAAAATACAAAAAAAAAAAAAAAAAAAAAAAAAAAAAAAAAAAAAAAAAAAAAAAAAAAAAAAAATAAAGAGCTTTAAGCTAGGCATAGTGGTGGATGCCTGTAACCTGAGCACTCAGGAGGCTGAGGCAGGAGAATTGTTGCAAATTGGAGACCAGCCTGGGCTACAAAGTGAGCTCAAGGCCAGCTTGAGCTACATAGTGAGACCCTGTCTCAAAAAGAAAAATAGGGCCTGGTGGGATGGCTCAGTGGTCTAAAGGGCCTGCTTGGGAAAGCTTGGGTGGCTTCAGGGACCGCGGTTCGATCCCCGGCACCACATGCTGCGCCAGCCCTGCCCTCGGGGTAGGCTGAGCCAGCCATAAAAATGAGTGAATAAACAAAGGTTCTGAAACAAGAATAAAAAAATAATAAATAAAAAAAATTTAAAAAAAGAAAAATAAATATATAGCTATAAATGAGGGTGGCATGCTCTGACACAAAATGTACAGAGAAGCATGTGACCGATGCTCACAGCAGTATTGTCATAACATGGCACTGGGAAATAATTACTTGCCAACAGTGGTATGGATAGTATGACTCCGTTCACTTGGAGTACCCAAACAACCAATGTCAAACTGCGTGGCTTAGAGGTGGTTGCTCAGGTGGTCACACTTGCGAAACAAAGAAATGACTGAGAGACCCACAGGGACAGAGGTGGCCTCTGAGGGACGGGGTTGTCTCTGTCAGGGAGGAGCCATCATGGATGTGGCAGCTGGGACATCCTGCTTCTTACCCAGTGGGGGCTATGTGGGTGTCAGTCCTCTGTGCAGGGACCCTTCCCACTCTAGTTTTGCATTTTTCTGTATCATCTATCACAACCAAATGAGATAAATGTGCCAAGAAAGTATGCGTCATATTTGGGAAGGAAGCGGTTGGCATTCCAGAGCTCTGTGCAGATTATGGGCCTGACACCGGGCTGCATGAGCTGGAACTCGTTGTACTCTAAGAATGAGACAACAGAGGAAGACGCCCAAAAAGAAAAAGAGTGCTTTATTTTAGCTGGTAGCCAGCGGCTGTCTCAGTGCAAGTGCCCAGAGATGTGCGTCAAGGGAGTGGTGTGTAGGGATTATATAGAAGCAAGCGGTGATACAGAAGCCAATTGCAGTCATTAATAGGGTAAAAAATCTTTTTGATTGGTGGGTTTACAGAACAAGGGGCATGAGGATCTATAATCTGATTGGAGGATACACGTTATACTGAAGCAAGCGGTACTACTAAGCCAACAGCAATCGTTATAGAATTGACCTTTTCCTCGATTAGTGGAATTAACAAGGAGGTGTGATAACTTGTAACTTCATTGGAGGACACAGGCAGTTGGGCTGTACTAAACACAAGGGAGTCGACGTGTGATTGGCATCACAATGGGGAGACAGAAACTCATGGGCACAGTGCCCATGGAAACTGAAACTTATGCTTGTATGATTGACATCACAATGGAGAACCAGAACCTCATGGAAACAATGACCATGGCAACCGAAACTTAACTTAGTTTTGGGGCATACAGAACAGTAACATGGCAGAGGTGGCCTAAAATGGAGTTAGTTATGTCAGGCTACAACAGAACTACTAGCTATAATTCTTTGTATGCCTAAAATATTTAAATCAAAATTTAAGAGATCATATCAAAAAAGGATGCTAAGAAAAAAAAAAAAAGGATGCTTTCTCTCTCTCCCTTTTCTTTCTTTTTTGAAATTGGAGATTGAAACTAGGGCCTTATAATCAGCTACTTTTAAATTTAAATTTAAATTTTATTTTTATATAGTTGGTACAGGGTCCCACAACACAGCTTGGACTTCTAGTGATTCTTCTGTCTTCAGCCTCCTCAGTGCTAGGATTACAGGAGTGCACCACCATGACTGGTCTCTGTAGCCAGCTCAGCGCGTCTAGGGGCAGGGCCAGCAGGGCATGTGGTACCAGGGATCAAACTCTGGTCCCTGCTCTTGCTAAGCAAAATACACAGCTTAGTCTGCTGAGCTATCTCTTTTTATTTTATATTTTGAGACAGGGTATAGAGAAAACCGAAGGCCAAGACAGCTACACTATGGCTGAGGGAGTGGACAGTGATTCCCAGAGAAGTCCTAGATCAGTGCAACTCTGGCACAAGCACACCCAGGATGCATCAGTGTAAATAATGTATCTGACCAGGTGAGTACTGTCCACTGGCCACTATCGTGCACTTTTACTACATATGTGGATTGCTTGAAGGTCAAAGGGCTAAAAAGAGCTAACACTGCGTGTGTGAGACAGCTCTCTGTGGGGCCCAGGACTGCTGTGAGTGTGTGCACTAGGTCAGAGGGTGCATCATGGCTAAGCAGCTGGCCAACTGAGAAGAAAGGTCAAGATGTTCGCAGGACTCCGAGTCTCTTCCTCAGGCTGTCCGCAGCACAAGAGACCCTCCCCAGCCTGAACTGGTCCCAAGACAGAGGATCTCACTCATTTGTTAAACTGCCCAGGCTCATACCCACAACCGTCCTGCCTCAGCCCGCCAGCGTGCCAGGATTATGGGCAAGCGTCATCACCACTCCCAGCTACTTTTTGATTTTCTTTATTTGTAAAATATGTATTCAATCAATTGAAACTAAGACAACAACTAGGAGCTGAATCAGCTACTCTGAAAATCTGCCTGCATTCAAAAGTTCTAAAAGAAAATCAAGTTTTTTCTTTGGGGAGATATGGCAGAAAATGGACTACAATGCAGTCGTCTGACTCAGGGCTTGATACCCATGAGACCACTTGCTTGCCTGATTTATGAAGTAAATCCCAGGGCTCTGGCTGCCCATGTACTCAGAGAAGGGCCTCGGGTGACCTAGACTTCTGGCCCTTGCCCGAAGTCCCCCTGGGAGCTGACTCAGAAGTCCTCCCAGTCTTGGGTGGCGGCCAGCAACCCACCAGGACCTTTCCACAAAGCCCGCTTCCAACCTTTTCCTCACTCTCCTTCTAGCTTGTTGACCTTGGATTTGCTCACTATGCATAAACAAAACCGTTTATACGTTCTGACAAAAATCCTCCGCAGAAACCAAGTGACCACGTATTTCAGGCAGTAGAACTGACAGCACAGGGATGTCCTCTCCCTCCTGCCTCTTCTTCCTCCAGGGCACCCTCCCCTTGCTGTGGCTGTCCGGGGCTGCCTTAGATGTCTTCTGTGGCGCCCTGGTTCATCTGGTGTTCCTAGTGGTAGCAAGTAGATAAGTGAAGGGAGCTGGTCCAAGTAATTTCACGGCTAATGAGCCAACTCTGGATCTGCTCTGATTTCCTGTTACTAAGATGATAAAGTTCTCTTATCCATAAAACACTTCCGGCTAGAATTTCTGAAACATCCAAATTGTCATAAGGATGGAATGAGGAAAAACGTTCCTTATTTTTTATGTATGTATTTATTTTTAGAAAGGCTACAATGTGAAGTGGTGGCTAAGCTCTAAGGGGACTTTCTTAGAGTAACATTATCTACCTGATCAGTGGTTCTTGGACTTAAAGCACCACAGTAACTCAGTAATTTGCTGGGAAAGCAAAATACACAGCTTTGTCTCAGAGGAACCAAAGCAGGTTCCCCAGGGGTGGGAGTGAGAATCTGACTGGGCTGTTTCCTTTTCTGTCAACAATGTGAGGCTCAGG
>PVJA010000669.1:98143-157147 GCA_004027025.1 Myocastor coypus
CCCCCCCCCCCCCCCGCGGGGTACATGAGATGGCGATTGAGACCAGGCCCCTGTAATCCCAGTGCTTGGGAGGCTGAAAACAGCAGGATCACTATGAATCTAATCTACATAGTGAGACCCTGTAGAACCTGTACACCCTGCCCTAAGTACACAAAAGAGCAACAACAACAAAAAGATACTATGTTACCAAATTAGAAGTTGCTGGAAGATAGCTGAGCGGCCACAAGTGCCTGCCTGGAAAGTGCAAGGTTCTGTTTGATTGCTGGTACCAATAAAATAATAAAATAAAATTAGTATAAAAAAGAATAGGATGATTATCATTAAGAGAGGTTCCCCTAGCCTTTTGGTTATCTCAGTTTTTGATTGTTTTTGTTGTTTTTTGTTTTGTTTTGTTTCATTTTTTTGGTTTGGTTTGACTGTATTTTGGTTTTTGCGGTACTGAGGACTGAAGCCAGTGCTTCCGTACTGTGCTACATCCCCCAATTTTTTTCTTCTCCTTCTCCTTTTTTTTTTGAGCTATAGTTTCTTAACTTGCTAAATGGCCTTGGTGGGGCCCAAACTTGTGATTCTCCTAACTCAGCCTCCTTGAGAGCTGCGATTATAGGGTTATACGCCACCATGTCCACAGACCGCGTAATTTTTTTTTTAAGAGATTAAAGAAATACACAAAAATGTAAAACTGCGGGGGGGGGGCGGGGTCAAACAAAAAACCCTGATCCCCAGCATAACTCCCAAGATGATCTAAACCCAGACAGCGGTCGCCCAGCAGAGCCGTGTTGATCGCCGATGAGCTGCTTCGGAAAGAGGCCGATCTCGCCTGGGCGGCCAGGTCCTGGGGCCCGAGGAGGACCTGTCACCGCGGGGAGTCGGTGTCATTACTAATCAAATTCTGCTGCTCCTGTTTGGAGCTTCCTTTTTCCAGATTTGTGCACGAGTTAATGGGGAAGCCCTAGAAACTCAAGCTGCAGGTGTCCGTGCGGCAGCCAGGCGCTGTGGCAGTGTGGGTGACCCGAATCTTACAGTGCTTTCTCCAACCAAGGCCATCAGCCAATCTAACCCGGAGTCATCCTCGCTGCACAGCCGAGGCCCCACCCAGCCGGGATGCGGGCTAGCGCAGGGACGCCCGCCAAATGACCAATCAGAGGAGGGCAGGACCGCAGCCCCTGCTCCCAGTGGCCATTCCACTCCCGCAGAACGCACGGCTTCTGTGGCTGGCGGAATTTGCTGCCAATCAGGGCGGAGCCAGAGAGACCTCGGCCAATAGCAGGAGGCGGCCGGGTCAGGCCTGCTGCCCGGTGGGGGCAGATGCGCGGGTCGGCGCTCAGGGAGCCACCGCCCTCTGGCTGCGCGTTGGCTCTGGGCCCCTCTCTCCCGCCCGCGCGCGGCCGGCCGAAGCCGCGCCCACCGCCCAGAGCTAGAGGGATGGTGGTAGTCACGGGGCGGGAGCCAGACAGCCGTCGCCAGGACGGTGCCATGTCTAGCTCCGACGCCGAGGACGACTTTCTAGAACCGGCCACTCCGACAGCCACGCAGGCAGGGGAAGCACTACCGCTGCTACCCCAGCAGGTACCCGGATGCGGCGGGCATGCAGGCGGGGTGCGGCGGACTGTAAAGGGGCGGGGCGGGTCCTCTGCCCTCGCACCTCCGGACGCCAGGTGTGCGCTCACCTACCCCTCAGGTGCTCTTGGACCACTGGGCAGGTTCACCTCCATCGTGCATCCAGACCCCACAGCCAAAGACAGCAGGGTGGGGAACCCGGACCCCCAAAAGAGACCAGACCAAAAAAGGGAGGACTTGCCTGGGGGTTCGCCTTTGGGGTAGGGCATTAGCCTAGCGCACGGAGTCCTGGGTTCCATCCCCAATACGGTGCTGGGAGTGTGGAGATTATATGTATCTGGTAGATATGGATGGGTACATGTCAAAAGGGGCCTGCGCTGGGGTGTACCTCAGTGGTAGGTTATTAGCCAGTCAAGCTCAAGGAGCTTTGGGGCCAATCTCCAGTACTGCAAAAGAAAAAAGGAAAAAAAAAAAAAAACTAACAAAAGGAGGTGTGGATCACCCAAACTCAATTGGTGGTCAGTCACTTGGGACAGTGACAAGAAGCAGGCTAATAGATATGACAACTCTGTGGCTTTCCACTATCCAGCTGTGATGCATGGTGGCTCCCCTAGTCCCATTTAATGTGTGTGAGACCATCTCATGAATGCCTGAAGTGACCCTCAGGAGAAAAGAACACAGGCAGTGGACACTTCAGTTAGAATAGAGCAGGAGGTGCACGTGACGTGTGTAGAGAAGGAACAGAGCCCCAGCTGTGCCAGCCTGTGCTAGGCTCTCCAGTGAGATGCCCCAAACTCCCAACATCATGGGAAGCTTGTGAAAATAAGCAGAATTTCCCTGTTCTGCAGTTGGGGAAAACAGCCAATAGAGACACAGTGGTGCTATTTTTTGTGCCTTGTCATTGGGCAAAAGATGTGGTTTGAGGGAAAAGGCACAAGCCCCATAGGGTGTGGGCCAAACCTCCCATCCCAGCAGCCCCTCAGATCACAGTGCTTCTGTGAGCCCTGAAACTGCGCTCTCAAGTTCATTCCTGTCTCTGTTTCGATCTTCTCATTCTTTAACATGGCACAGTCATGTGGATTGGTGTGAAATCTCCTTGGAAAGGTTGAAGGAGCTCCAGAAATGTGGTGTTATTATTTGGAAACAGCTTTTGAGTCGTTGGTGTGTACAGGGAATGAGCTTAGAGGACATATAGAAAAAGCAGCTGCTGTCCATTCAGTCCATCCGCTCTTGTCGGTTCTGGGTGCAAGGCAAATCTCATTCATTCATTCATTCATTCATTCATTTGTTCAGGGGTAGTTAGTCTTACTGTGGCAGGGCCCTGGGTGCATTTTATTGCTGTATTTGTAGCCTGCTTTATTTGACAAGGAAAACTGGGACCAGAGCTGTGTGGATAAATGTACACAGACTTTCTCTGGAGCCAGAGAGATATTACACTGAAAGAAGGTATGGGATGAAAAAAATCGTGCACCTGGAGGAAGCTTGTGGGAAAGTTAGAGAACTGGACTCATTTCTTTCAGATAGTTTGCTATCAACCAGGAAGAGAGAAGGGCCTTAAACAAAGAGAAAAAAGCCTGGGTATTGCAGGGGGACCTGGAGCCTCCTGGCGCAAATCTTTCTGTTGTTTTCCTGTCCTCACCCAGCCCTCGCTCCCAGAGCCTTAGCCGCTCTTCTCACTGTGCAGATCAAGCAGGAGACTGAACGATGATGAGGCATAGTCAGTGAGGACTGGCCCCCTGCCCTCAGGAAGAGAAACACCACGTTGCTGTAGTGGAGTGGAGTGCAGCTAGGTGAGGATCCAGAGGAGAAGGGGTGCTTAAGGCAGGGAGGGGACAAGGGAGCCAAGTGCTCCAAAGAAGGGGACTGTGAATGGAAGCTTCCCCAGCCATTGAGTGCCGCTCAGCGAAAACAGCCATGCAGCTGGATTGACACATCACTCGCTGCCTGTGCTGCCGTGCAGGCAACGTGCCAGGTGGATGAAGGGAAATTGTAGGGGTGTTTTGGGCAGAGAAGAGCATGAACAAGGACTGAAAGCTGCTAAGTTCCAGAGGTGGAGTTAGGGTGGGGAGGTCTCACCCAGAAGCTACTGGGTACAAGAGCAAGATGACTGTGAGCAAGAGGGAAAAGAAAGAAGGCATTTAGATGGCTCTCGGCCTGCTCCCATGTCTCCCCTGGCCTGAGCACCTCTGGTTTCCTTCCAGTTTCCTGAAGTTGTCCCGCTCAACATTGGTGGTGCTCACTTCACCACCCGCCTATCCACGCTGCGGCGCTACGAGGATACCATGCTGGCAGCCATGTTCAGTGGGCGACATTATATCCCCACCGACGCAGAGGGCCGCTACTTCATTGACCGGGATGGCACGCACTTCGGGTATGTGGCTCCGCACGCTCAGTGCCACTCAGTGCTCTGGTCCTGGCAAGGGAGTAGCCCAGGCTTGGGTCTGAGGCTTTGGCATCTTCCATAGTACTTACTGTAGTGAGGCCAAAACATAGCGATGAAATTCAGTACATGTTTTCTAGTAACATGTAGTGACGGGTGGTGAAATTTCTATCCTATGCAAGCCGGTACCTGGGAAGGAGGTGCAGGTGTGATCACCCTAGAGGTAGGGGAGCTTGAGACGAGATGACTTCCTGGAGAAGAACTTGCACTACCACACAGAGGACAGCAGTGATCCTGGGGTGCTACAGTGACTCCGACCCTTCCACAGTTAAAAACAAAATGGCCCAGTGTGGTGGTGCACACCTGTAATTCCAGCATTCTGAGAGGCTGAGGCAGAATTCCAAGTACATATCAAATAACAAGAAATGAAAAAGGCTTGGGTTGTAGTTTAGCCATAGAACACTGGGTTTGGTCCCCAGTACTGAAAAAAAAAAAAAAGGTGAAGGAAGGGCTAACATAGGATTACTGTCCCTTCATTTTGACAAGAAAAGTCTTTTAAGAACAGCGTAAAAAATTTACTAAGGGTGCTAGGGAGATAGCTCTGTGGCACAAGTGCCTGCCTGGCAAGTACAAGGTCATGAGTTCGAACCTCAGTCCCACTCAAAAAAAAAAAAAATTTATTATTCTTATAATACTTTAGACCCTAAAACATAAATGTACAATTCTAAAATATTAGCCTTTTCTAGTAAGAGACGTCTGACAGCCTTATACATAAACAGGTTAAAGACTTCATGTCTCATTGCCCCTGTTTGTGACAAGGAAAGTCCTGCCGACTGCCTCCTGAGCCTAGTGAGGATCGGGGAACTCAGAGTGAGCCCCAGCCAGGCGTGTTGCTATGTGTCTCAAGCCAGCTGCCCAGGGCACAGGCACCCTCTGCCCCCTTCTCCGTGCCAACACCCGGCAGAGTCGTGCACATGGGCCTGGGCTCCTTTTTTGTCCCACCCCCCAGATCATTGCTCTGAAGCAACTTGGCTTTCTCCACTGGGCTCTCAGCTCCTCAGGCATGAAGAATACTAAGAGGTGACTGTCACATTGCTCTGGAGCTAAAAACAATTTTGTTTACTGGCCATTTCGGGGAGGAAAGTGCTGGGCCCAGCTGGCAGCTCCCATAGCGCCCTGAGCAGGGCCTGGCCTCCAGGCTTTGTTTTTCAGAGCTCAGAAAGATGAACTGAGGGTCCCAGAGGACTCACTTCAGAAGGAGATGTGGGATGAGAGCAGGGCTGGACAGAGCACTGGTGGGCTGGGCCTGGCCTGACAGGCCACGCCAGGTGAGGTGAGCTAACCAGGGCCACGGCAGTAGTGGGGGCACAGTGGCCGCCAGCCCCACTGAGTGTGGCCAAGGTTCAGCAGCAGCACGTGGAGCTGGTGAGGACTCGTTGTGGGAATCCAGGGCACTTGGAGCAGGGTTTTTGCCTCTGTCGAAGCTCATGTAACGTAGCACTACCCCACGGGTCTTGGCATGGCGCTTCTGCTGCAGTCTGGACTTCATGTCCTGGGCTTAGCTCTGTGTCTGGATCTGAGCCTCTGCAGTGGTGCTGCCTTGGTGAGGGTGTACCTGAGCCTCATGGTCCCCATTTACACCAAGGAAGTAAAAGAGCACTCACCCCGGTATGTAGGAGAGTCCATAGACTGAAGCTTGAGCAGCGGCTGATACCTTCTTGCTCAGGGCCAGCAGGGCTATATTAGGACTGCCAACCAACTCTGGAGTGATGGCTTGATCACAGGGTATATCTACCACTGCCAGCAAGGAATCCGAACACTAACTAGACAATCTGACAGGAGAACCAGGAAAACTGAACTTTTATTCAAAGAATGTATATAGTGTGATTTTTAAAAAATGAATGTACAAAAACCTTTAAGTTTAATCTTTTATTTATTTATTTGCTACAAGGTCTTACTGCACAGCTCTGACTCAGTGATCCATCTGTTTTCAGCCTCCCCAATGCTGGGATTATAGGCATACACCACTATGCCCAGTTTTGGTGGCCTGCTTGGCACTAGGGCCAGGGCTTGCACCGCATGTGGTGCTGGGGATCGAGTCCAGGTCCTTGAGCTTGCCAGGTAGGCACTTAGACTGTTATCTCCCTAGCCAAAAAGAAAAAGAAAAAAAAAAAAAAAAAACTCTAAATTTTGTACACGAATTGCTATTAATCTCCCTGGCTTCAAACACACTTATCTCATTGTTTGTTCTACTTTCTTTCTTTCTTTTTTTATTTCGTTTTTTATTACATTTAATAATAAAAATGTGACAGTTTCAATACACATAGTAGTACATTTCCAGTATTTGATACAATGCATATTGTTGTCCTTTTAGCAGTTATACAGAGCACAGGGTGTAGACATGATAATTTTTCTAATCATTATTGGTGCAAAGAATTTTCTTCTCATTGAACTAACAGAAAGTAGTTGTATACATAATCCAGTGTTCCATAATTGCAGTCGGTTATTGGCAGAACTAGCACAGAAGCTATTGATTTAAGCCTTTTATATCTCAGCATACTAATCTAGCTTTATGTTGTATGCCTTGAGGTTAAACTTTTCTGCTGGATGGTTAGCAGCAAGTTAAAGCAAGACCTGTATAACAAAACATGTAACTTTTGTATCTCCCAAGTCAGTCAAATCCCCTCAGGGTTTATTTTGAAAGTGTTTATTCTACTTCTGAAGTAGGTCTGGATGTCTTCTCTGATGGCTTCAATCATACTATAATGGCTGCCTCAGTATCCAGAATTGATTCCACACTTTCACCTTCATGGTAATTTTGACTTTGGGGAAGAGCCACAAGTCACATGGTGCCAGATCCACCAACTGGGGAGACTAAGGATGCACAGTCATGTTTTTATTTGGCAGAAATTACCATCTGATCAGCAGTACAAACAGTGAATGTTCACATTTAAAAATTTGTGACAATAAGAGACACAGTGAAATCCTGAAATACTCCCTTGCCTTTGGACCCTTAGTCCTTCTTGGCAATGTGTCTTTCATTATAAGAAGTTTTTACTTTTTTTTTTGAAGTTTTTACTTTAAATAGGAGCTTAAACATGAGTTTTGTATGTGATTCTTTTCAGTCCTGGAACCAGATGGTTCAGGCATTAGAATTAGACATTTTATCTTCCCTATATAAATACAGAGTAATACTAAGAGCAAGAAGGTGGAACAGCTAGGACTCTTGTACATTATTGGCCAGGAATATAAAATGCTGCAAATGCTTTGTTAAATATGCAATTCTTCTGGGACTGAATTTTATTCCTAACATCTCCCTGAGAAGGGGTGCTTGGATCTACCAAAGGTCTTTACAAGAAAGTTTGTCACAATTTAGCCATGGTAATCAAAAAGCAGAAACAACCCAAAAGTCCATTGAGAGAATGAGGAAATACAGCATACCTACACTGTGACATACCATTTATATGATGAATGACAACAATAAACAGAAGCAAACTCCTAGCATATACAGAAACTTACACTGAGGGAAAGAGCCAGGTATGAGCCAGGTAAGAGGGAATGAGGTTACAATTGTATGAATTTCAAGAAAATGCAGACTGGGCCAGCCAGATAGCTCAGTGGACTAAAGCACGTGCTTAGGCAGACTCAGGGACCAGGGTTTGATCCCTGTGTGCCATGCCAGCCCCATCCCTAGAGCATGATGAGATGGCGAATGAGACTGGGTGCAGTGAGGTGTGCCTGTAGTCCCAGCACTTGGGAGGCTGAACACGGGAGGATCAGTACAAGCTGGATCTATGAAGTGAAGCCCTGTAGATCCTGTGCTAAATATATTAAAAAAAAGAAAGAAAATGCGGATCTAATCTTCGTTGCTAGAAGATGACAGAGTACCACTGTAGGTAGAGGCTGGCTGAGAGAGGTAGCAGGTGAAATTAAGCTGGAAATGTTTGCTGTCTTGCTTAAGGGGGTGGCAAGGGCTGAGTGTGTTCCTGCTTCCCACAGTCACTGAGCTGTATAGTTAGGGTTTGTACATTTGGGCTTGGGATGTAGTTCAGTGGTAGAACCCTTGCCTACTACACGAGAGACCCTGGATTTCATCCCCATCATAACAAAAAAGGGAAGAAGAGCTGGGCATAGTGGCATATACCTGTAATCCCAACATTCTGGAAGGCTGAGGTAAGAGAATTCCAAGTTTGAGGTAGCCCCAGTAATTTAGTGGGACCTTGTCTCTAAAAAATGAAAAATGGTGGGCTGGAAATACAGCTCATTGTGAAGGCCCTTGGTTCAATCCCTGGTACTACCACCATTGGAAAAAAAAAGAAAACAAAGATTTACAGATTTATTGAATAGCAATATTTTATCATTTTATATATACATACTAGGGCCTTTAAGAACCCTGAGCTACAACGAATTAAAGTGCCTGCTTAGGCAGATGCAGGGGCCAGGGGTTCGATCCCCAGCCTGCTGTGCCAGCCACGCCCCTAGATCTTGCTGAGATGGTGAATGAGAGGGGGCACAGTGGCACGTGCCTGCAATCCCAGCACTTGAGAGGCTGAAGAACAGGAAGGATCACTACAAGTCCAATCTGTGTAGGAAGACCCTGTACTAAATACATAAAGAAAACAAAAACACTGAGCTTAGCCCTAGATCATTTATTTATTTTATTGTTTGTTTCACTTTTTTTGAGACATATATTTCAGGTCAGCCTTGAAGTCACTATGTAGCCCAAGTTGTCCTTAAACTCCAGATGATCCTCCTGCCTTAGCCTCATGAGTCCTGGGATTATATAATAACCACACCAGACATTATCTTACATTTTT
Source organism: Myocastor coypus (assembly GCA_004027025.1). Lineage (NCBI taxonomy): Eukaryota > Metazoa > Chordata > Mammalia > Rodentia > Myocastoridae > Myocastor > Myocastor coypus. The sequence continues at coordinate 106,898 of PVJA010000669.1, forward strand.
AGACAAGATCTTGCTAAATTTCCCAGGCTAGGCTTGAACTTTTGATCTTCCTGCTTTATCCTCCCAGAATGTTAGGGTTACAGGTGATTACCGCACCCAGCTAATTATAGCTTTTTAAATGATAGTTTCTAGTGCTAAAACTGTGTGTATATATATATTAAGGAGTTAGATGTCGTATCTTTCCATAAAATACCTAAAGTAATGATACTGACAGCAGCAACTAATAACACTCCCTTGAAGGCTTACTTTGTGTCACAAACTTTAAGCATTTTTCATATATTTGTTTAGTTCCCTCCTAATACTATAAGGTAGCCATGTTACTGTTTCTCATTTTATGGATGAGCAAATCAGGGTGCAGAGAGGCCGAGTTCGCTTACCCGGGGTCACACAGCTGGCAGGTGGGTGCCAAATATTCTGTGTTCTGAGCCCATGTGGTGCCCACCCAGGCCTCTGAGCCCCTTGTCACATATCCTGTCCTCTCCCACAGAGATGTGCTAAACTTCCTGCGCTCAGGAGACCTGCCACCCCGGGAGCGGGTGCGGGCCGTACACAAGGAGGCCCAGTACTATGCCATCGGGCCCCTGCTGGAGCAGCTGGAGAACATGCAGCCGCTGAAGGGCGAGAAGGTGCGCCAGGCCTTCCTGGGGCTCATGCCATATTACAGAGGTGAGTGCCCTGCCCCTGACAGGTGGTTGGACAGATGGACAGTGAGGAGGAGGGAAGGTAGCGAGGGCTATATCAGTGCTGGGTCTCCACAAGAACAGGGGTGTTAGGGTCCTTCAACTCCTGAGATGATGGGAGGGGCTGGCCTTGGTGCACAGGCAAGGCTCCAGCTAAAGCAGGCCCACCTTGCCATGCCAGTCAGCAAGCTGGTTTTCAGAGGACAGTCCTCACCTGTTGTGGAGAAAAGTGAGAGGTCCAGGAGTGTCCTCCCTGTGTGGCCTGCTGCTTCTCCTTCACCTCTGTCCCTGGCTCCCTGGGTGGCCCCCCCACGGCCTCCCTCACCACCCCCACTGAGGGGTGCTGTGTCCACCCCGTAGACCACCTGGAGCGGATTGTGGAGATCGCACGGCTGCGTGCAGTCCAGCGCAAGGCCCGCTTTGCCAAGCTCAAGGTCTGTGTCTTCAAGGAAGAGATGCCCATCACCCCCTACGAGTGCCCCCTCCTCAACTCCCTGCGCTTTGAGCGGAGCGAGAGTGACGGGCAGCTCTTTGAGCACCACTGCGAGGTGGATGTGTCTTTTGGGCCCTGGGAGGCTGTGGCTGACGTTTATGATCTGTTGCACTGCCTGGTCACGGACCTCTCGGCCCAGGGCCTCACTGTGGACCACCAGTGCATCGGGGTGTGTGACAAGCACCTCATCAACCACTACTACTGCAAGCGCCCTATCTATGAGTTCAAGATCACATGGTGGTGAGTAGCCCTCTAGGCAGTGTTCTGACAGGGAAGGTGTCCTGCCTCCATGGCGGCTCTGGGATAAGATCCCTGTAGGAGTTGTGAGTCCTGAGCAGCAGCTCTGAGGGGACAGAGGTGTGGCTCCGCTCTGCCTGGCCAAACCTCAAGGTCAGTCTTGGGGCTGGTGGCCTTCGGGGACTCAGAGTCTGCTCTCACCTGGCCTCTCCTCAAGGCATAGCAGTCGTCACTTAAGGCCGATAGGGTCCAGTGAGGGTGTCACCAGAGAGAAGTTTCGTCACTTTAACCTCAGAGGAGAGATTTGCCCACCTAGAAGCATGTTACTGAGGTAGCAAGGCCCCTTCCTCTGTTCTGTCCCGGTGTCCACCCTGTGCTGAGTCGGTGTGAACTGGTAGCTGTGGAGGATGTGTTCAAGTAGCCACCCTGCAGCCCCCAGCTGAAGAAAGGTGGGTCCTGTTCCTAGGCACCCCTTGTCCCCCAAGAATAGTCCCCCGTGCTGTCTGCAGAGGAAGTCCTTTGCCACCTTTTAGAGATCTAATGTAACGAACAAAGCCGGGAGCTGAGTTGGTCTTAGAAAACCAGTGCTTACAGCCCTGCCAGGCGTCGGGCAGGCCATCTCCCACAGGGCTGGAAAAGCAGTGTCTTCCCAAAGGTTCCCCAGTACAGGCAGGCAAGATGCTGTAGCCCTCTGCTATTTGGAAGTCACATCATTTTTAGAGGCTCAGAACACCTCACTGGCTGCCGTATTGTCCGACAAGGTCCAGTTTACAGTGAACCTTTCAAAGGGACTCTGCGCTCTTGCTCTGTACTGCCACTGCCCTCCTGCTCAGAGGTTTCTGTTCTGAGAAAGGAAGAGCCAGGAGTCCTAGGAAGACAGCAGCAAGCCTCCATGGTGTTTTACTTCCCACATTTCAGAAAAATCTCCAAAGCCATCTCTTTCCATTGCGTTTCCTTTTTTGCTGTGTGCAGCTTGGACAGCTGGCAGGATGTGGACAAGCACTGCACTGCATCCCTGGTCAGAACAGAACATTTCTACTCTGCAGTGAGGGTCTCTGTGTTACTGTGGCCACATTGGACCATTCCTGGGTGGTCCTGAAGGGAGGAGTTTGTATCTGTAGGCACAGTATGTGTCCAGTTCTCTAGCTGAGGGAAGCTGAGGCGGGGGAATCACGTGAGCCCGTAAGTCCAAGGCCAGTTCTGGCGATGGGGGGAGATAACAGCAACACTGACCTCAGTGTGACAGAGCAGGAAGGTAAGGGGCCAGGGGAGCCGAGCACAGGTGTGTCCTGAGAAAGGCCAGCATCTGGGACCACCTGGACTGCACCTGGAGCAGAGGTGGGGAGGAAGGTCCATGAGGAAAGAAACCATCAGTCCCCACTCCTGTTTTGTGCCTTCCCTTGTTCTTGACCTCCCTGCTTGGCACATTCGTCTTTGACAGAATCCCTGCCCTGTTCTCACAGAACTTTTCATCCAGGTTGCCTTGGTTTGCATTGCCCACGGTCTTGTATGTTCCTCTTCTTCTCCTTTCTTGGGTGGGTAACACAGGGTTTCTCTATGCAGGCCAACCTGGCCTTGAACTCGCCAGGTAGCCCAAACTGGCCTTGAACTTGGTGCAGTCCTCCTGCCTCAGCCTCCTGAGTGCTAGAATTACAAAAGTATGTGACCGCACTCAGCACTTCCCTGTGGTGGTGAGGGGTTGAGTGTTCATTTTCTGGCAGACTCAGCTTGCTTGAGGAAGTCCACAAGTCTGCAGCAGAACGCTGGCCCAGGGCTTTCTGCCTGGCCTCGGCCTCGGCCTTAGCCTGGCCCTGCCCTGCCCTTCCCACTGGGTAACATGGTGCTTGGTCATTCATTCAGAGTCCATGTGTGCACGACAGGGACAGAGCTAGCTTGCATAGTGGAGCTTTGCTTCAGACATGGGCCTTTGGGGCTGGGGAGATAGCTCAGCGGCACAAGATCCTTAGTTCAATCTCCCACACCACCAAAAAAAAAAAAAAGGAAGGACAGACACAGGTCTTGAAGGCTCGACCCCAAAGGGTCCTCAGATGCCAAATAAGGACTGTCCCTGTGCCTCTTGCTGGAGATTCCATCTCTGTTTCCGTGTCCTCTCACTGTGCCCTGAGGGGTGGAGAGGGGACACTGACAGCGGGCTTCGGAGCTCACTCCGAACCCTGCCCTCCCTCCCCTTTCTCCCTTCTTCTTTTCCTCCCGCCTTGCACCTCCTGCTCCTTGCCTTGCTTGGAGACAGTGTCTCACCATGGAGCCAGGCTGGTTTCAAGCTGCCGGACTCAGGCCATCCTGTCCTCAGGCTCCCAAGTGCTGGGCCTGCAGACACTGTTTCTGCTGTTTGTCCTTCTTGTTTTTAGTTCTGCGTTCTTCCTTTGCTGTTTGTATCCTAACATTTGTGGATACTGGAGCACAACATGTGCTGAATCCTCTTATCAAAAGTGTTATTTATGGAGAAGGAACAAGCCCCCTTCTTTACCCGTGCTTCCTCTACTTTTTGTGACAACAGTTTTTCTTTATACTGGAAAATGTACTTATGCCAAGTCTTCCTTTGACTAGTGGGACAGAAATATGAAGGAACACATGCTGTTTGAGGGATTTACCAACCCACACCAATATTTACCTGCTAACCCGCTCTGCCCTCTTCCAGTCCTTCTGTGTAGAGTAACATAATTCAGTGGCCTCGCTTGCCCCCTCTGATGAGAAGCCAGCAGGCTGACATGTGCTGTTAGATGGGGTGCTTTGTGATGGCTTCCAAATAAAACGATCATCTCTGTGGGAGTCCGTGTGATCCCTTGCCAGCCCCAAGCAGCCTCCCTGGGCACAGGCTTCTCCCTGGCTGAGAGGCATGAGTGTCTGCGGCATTCCTGCATTATCTCGATACACAGCTTTCCTCTTGAGTCGAGACTGGCGTCATCTTGCCCTGAGACGCCCGTGGTCCATGAATCCACTGCCCTGGAGCCTTCCTTGAGTTTGGCTGTGGGCACATTTTCCCAGGTGATGCTCACTGGCTGGGAAGGGGAAGGCCCAGGAACCATGCTGACACATGCCACATCCTAGGCAGGGGCTCTTTCAGTAGCTTTCTAACTAGAAGAAAAGTGTCCACGCCAGCCTTAGTGACCATGGCTGCCCAGGCCTTGCAGCCACCAGAAGTCACCTCTGTGCTCTGGCACTTCCTGTTGTCCCAGCCCTTCCCGAGGCCCGCTGTGCCCCAGGTTGTCCAGGCTGGTGCCTCAGGCTGGGCAGGTGCTGGCAGGACCCTGAAGAGGAGCACACCCAAGAGCAATCCCAGCCTAGCTGCAGCCCAAGTGGTGCAGACAAGCAGCAAGCCTGCTCCCCAAGCATTTGGGTACCACGAAGAATTGCAGACGGCATGCCTGCTTGCCTCCTGTGTTTGCCCTGATATATGTGATTATGCCTTTTGGGGTGCTGCTTCGGGAGCTCTTGGGTGAAGGCAGTGCCTGTCTCTTGGTGATAAAAAGAGGGCCATTTGTTAGTGTTGGGAACTGGGGTGGGAAAGGCACTTTTTAGAACCCTAGAAGAAACACGACACGGGAGGAGTGGGGTGAAGATTGGGTGGAGAAAAGTTCCCAGGTCTGTGATTTTCCCTGGACAGTGTGGGTTTGTTACACAGCAGAACACTCCTGTGATGTGAATACACAATTCACACACTGCCTGGGAGTGCGTGGAGCCTCAGGGCCCTGAATGGCAGTAGAGCGGAGACCCAGAACCTAGCTGCCTTCTTTTCAGACCTGTCCTCACACTGCCAGCAAGATGTCTCAGGGTCTTCTCTGCCTGTGATACGCTATTCTGCTTTGTGAACCTGAGTAGGACCTGCTGTGCCCTGCAGCCAGTGAGGTTGAGGGCTGGAGGACAGCAACGTTACTTCTGGAGTTAGTACTCTGTCCCTCTCACCCTGAGTGAGACACACAGCTCTTTCCTTTGGAGAAGCAACCACAACTGACCAGTCACACGTGGTGGTTGAGAGCAACCCCTCCTGCCCAACCACAGTTTTGCCACGGGAAATCAGTGCTATAAGTGTGTGTGTGAGCCTGGTTAAGGCCAGGATGCCCTTGGCGAAGGTGGCACCAGTTTGAACATTCCCGAGGCTGCCCGAGTCACTTCCTGCTGAGCCCACACAGGGGAGCTCTGAGTGCAGGCGAGCTCCTCGGTCCTCCTATTGCTTTCCTTGCATCTGTAGTGATTCTGACTTGAATAAAAGCATTGCACTGTCCTTGCCAGATATTTTTCCTGACCTCATTACTAAGCACACAGCCACCTCAAAATGTGCCATAAGATCTTTCGGGTGGGAAACAAGCTTATAGCAGCATCATTTCCCCGGAGCTTGAAGCCAGCCAGAGTCAGACTCAAACCACGGTCCGTCTGAAGTCTGCACCATGTTTGGATGAGTCCCCCCTTGCTGACAGTTCACTGCCCCAGTTGGAGGCTCAGGGCTTTATCCTGCCTAACCTATAAAGATTGGTAAAGCAGATGTTTCCAGAAGGAAAATTAAAGCAATTTCCCTAAGCTGTGCACACTGGTGTGTGTCTGTGGTCAGCTTCTCAGGAGGCTGATGCAGGAGGATCACAAGCAAAACTAAACTGAGCTTCCCCAGACAAGTAGGCTTTCAGTAGCCCTCGGCATTAAAGAGATAGATAGCGCCCTCCTTTATAGCCTTTAGCATGAGGGACACACGCTGCTGGTGAGCAGTGGCTCCCTGTGGACCAGCACAGCCCTGCTCTTGGAGCTGGCGTCATTCAGACCCCTGTAGCCCAAGAGACCTAACAGCAGTTGTGTGGGTCTTGCGAGGTTCTGTCCTGGGACCCAAGAGAAAGGCAAGTGGAGTCGCTGGGTGTCTGGCTTGAAGTTCATGGCCCTTGGACGCTGGATCTTTGTGCTCTTGTGCATCCCTTCATCTTTGTGATGATAACCCCTTAACTGGCTTTGTTTTCAACTTCGATTGATTCAAATTGCACTATGTTCCTGTAGCATTACTTTAACTTTGTGTCCCTCATTCCATACCCTTTGCTGTTCCTACCATGTATTATAGCTTAATTTCTCTAAATTTTACTTTATTTCATTTTTTGAGAGATAATCTCCCTATGCAGTTTAGGCTGGCCTTGAACTTACGGTGATCCTCCTGCTGCAGGCTCCTGAGTGTTGGGATTACAGGCATGTGCCACCATTTCTGACTTAATTTCTGCAATTTAAAAATATAATTTTAACTATATTTCTCAGATATCTTGTAAATGAAGAGCATATGTGAATAGGATGCTGCGGAAGGTAGTTCTTATTCTGAGCAAGTGTGATTATGTAGGTGTTTGTTTCCTTCTGCCTTCACCTCTGTGCCATCTTTTTTTTTTTTGTCTTTTTGAGACAGGGTCTCGCTATGCAGTTGAGGCTGGTCCTGAGCTCACTTTTGTAGCCCAGGCTGGTCTCGAACTCGCACCGATCCTCCTGCCTCAGCCTCCCGAGTGCTGGGATTACAGGCGTGAGCCACCACGTCCGGCTCTGTGCCATCTTCTTAGCCATATTTTAGGCTCTTCACTTCTTCCTCACATGAATACTTCCTTGTAAAATTGAAAAACAAGGGGGAAAATAGCACTATGCAAAATTATATACCTGTGTTATCTTGTAGATTCAGTAACCGAGATTATACTTCTGCCTCCAAGTTGCTTCCCTACCTTCAGAATGTGTGAACACACACACACACACACACACACACACACACACACACACACACACACACACACTAGTAGAGCAGCACTCAACTGGCCAGCTGAGGAATGGCCTGATCTGGAGCCCTTGGAACCCGCCCTGTCTTTGCTTCCCTTCACTGTAACAAATGCCCAAGGTAACTGACACAAAGAGCAAAGGGCTGTGGTGAGAGTGCTCAGTGCGCAGAGCTTCACTGTGGCTGGGTTTCGAGGTGGCGTCTGCAGTGTTCCCAGGCCGGCTTCCAACCCTTGGGCTCAAGGAGTTGTGTTCCAGCCAGCGAGCACCTGCATAGCAGGATAAGCCACTACACCCACCTGGGCAACGAAGCCTTTCACTCATGGGCCTTCGGGGGACACTTAAAATCCAGGGCCCCAGATACCTACTCCAGCCACCTGCCACCAACTGGAAACAGGACCTTTGTGCACCTGTGGGGAAGACAAAAGCACCTGGAAGTGCGCGATCACAGGGTTTGCAAGCAGATTCTGATGCACCTTTCCCAGCATTCCCTGACCTCCCCATGGGCCCGGCCCACATTCAACAAAGTGCCCTGTTCACAAGAGCCTCTTCTTAAGTTACTGTGATGCCCAGGCTGAGCTTAAATAACTGAGAGCTGGGCACAAAGTGAATGCCTGTAATCCCGGCACTCAGGTGGCTGAGGCAGGAGGACTGATATGAGTTCAAGGCCAGCCTGAACTATATAGTGAAAACCCTTTCTCAAAGACGTAAATTAATTTTGAACAACTGCTTGGAGCTGCTACATAGTGGTCTCAATCACCAGGCTGCCCACCCAGTGCACACACATGACCATGTTGCTGGCAGAGAAGGCTTTCCAGCTACCTGTGTGGTTCTGGGATTTTGGTTTTTATAAGCAACACTGTTCATTTGCTCATGGCTGTTTCCACACAATAACTAGAATAATGTGTATCTGCAGTCATTCTATCTGTTCAGGAAACGAGTTTGTGCATTTCTTAGCTAAGGATGTAGCCTTCCAGTAGCAGAAACCTCTTGTCTTTCTTTTTTACCTCTCAAGAAGCACTTCAGCACCTCATCAATGTCACACGAGGCCCAAACAAGGGCACCTATCTTGCTTCTACACCTCCACGACCCTGGTACTGGCTGAGGCCAACAGCCCTTGTGTGGCAGTTGCAGGTATCACCCACTTCAAGCAATGTCTGGAGGTACCACGTACAAGACCCCCAAAAGGACATGAGTCCTCAGCAGCCTGGAGCATTCAAGGTGAACCTGGGAGTGTGGTCCCTATCGTATCTGTGCACCATGTTTTTCAAACACTTTGCCTTCAGAAGATGCTCTTATTATGCAGGATTCCAAGAGACTAGCAAAGAAACACCAGCTCTGAGTAGCTGAAACTGCTGCTTGTGCAGGTAGGTTCCCACTGCAGCCTCGCCAGCCATGCACCCACAGTGGATCCCAGAAAGTGCTGCATCTGCTGTCCAAGAATGGAACCTGACCTCGGGGCTCTTCCCACTCCATGTGCCTTCACCTTTCACCATTCAGAATAGGAAATGACATAAAGACCTCATGGGGGCCCACTAAATAGCTCAGCAGATTAAAGCCCCTGCAAGCAGGCACAGGGGCTGGGGTTCAGTCCCTGGGCCTGCTATGCCAGACCCCACCCCAGGGGCACGCTGAGACCAACAAATGAGACTGGGCATGGTGGCGCACGCCTATAACACCAGCTCTTGGGAGGCTGTAAACAGGTGAATCACTAGAGTCTGATCTAGTAGTGAGACCCCAAACACCCTTTGGACCCTTCCCTAAAATACACTCACTTAATCAATAAAGAGACTTAATGGGAACTTAACCTAGCTGTTGTCTCAAACTATGCTATCTCTGGGCAATCTTGCCTGTATTTGTTGCTTTTATGCAGAGGAAAGGGACCACACAGTAAGTTGAATAATCTGTATCCTTAATATAAAAAGAATTGTTAGAAGTGGTATAACACGGGGTTGGCTAGGATAACTAAGGAACATGGGAATGAGATACAGAGCAGCCAGTACTCCTGGAGCTGGGATAGAGACCAGGGAGAACTCATCTTCCATAGCTCTCCCCATGGCTCACAGAAAGGCAGTGTCATCTGGGTGCTTGCTTGGGTGTGCACTCAAGCACCCAAGAAGATGCTGGGGAAAGCTGTGGCCTCTGTGACATCAAGCTCTGCAGAAACTGGCCACCAGGCAAGTTCACACCAGAATGAATCCCTCAGAAAATGCCCTCCCTCCACCGTGTCTCACTAGTGCCCTCTGCTGACCAGGTTGGGTATCAAGCTCACTGGCACAAGAATATAAACTATTGAAAGGTCCACCTTAGTCCTTGCTGCGCAGGGAATGCAAGGGGAATTGGAGCTGAGCGGCAGCCAGCTGAGAACTGGCACATCCGTGTAATGGTTAACTCCATGTTTATACTCCTGCCCAGACCTTTTTCCTCAGCCTTGAATTACAGCCAGTCACCTAGGAAACTTGGCTACTTAAATTCAGTCACCTGGGAGTCAGGACATGCCAGTGGAAACTGGCTTCCATTTCCTTCTTGTCTCAGTCATTTCCTCATTGCTGAACCCTGGCCATGGAAAAAAAAATAGCAGTGGCACCTACTCGTGGACATGTGGCCAAAGGTCTAAGGCTTTGATGAGTTTGCTAGGTTTTTTCTCTGACACAGGTCTAAGTCTCTAAGTGACATGGACTGGGCTCATGGTTGCCACCTCACTGCCTCAGCTGCCCAGCATGCTGGGAATACAGGTGTGCACCAGGACCTGCAGCTCTGTACCCGCCCTTGACTCATGACTGTAGGGCTAACAGCACGTCATCCCTGGTGACAGATGCAGTCTGGGTATTAACTCTCTGCATTTAGGAACCCCCTACTCACCACTTCCAGGGGTAGAGGTAGGGATGGTGTTAGAAAAAGGTAGGGCAGCAGGGCGTGCTGAAGCTTCTCTCAGATGTGTGACAGGCTGTCCTAGCCCTGGGTATTGCTTTAACTTTTGCATGATTTGTATTTTAAGATAGGGTCTTACTGAACTGCTAAATCACCCAGGCTGGGATCAAATTTATGATCCTCCTGCTTCAGCCTCTCAAAGTGCTGGGTTTAGAGGTGTACACTACCACACCCAGCTCTCCCTGACTTTTGAATCAGATGATATGAGCCAGGCGTGCTGGCACACACCTATAATCCCAGCCCTTGGGAGGCAGAGGCAGGAGGATTATTGTGAGTTCAAGACCAGCCTGGGCTAAAAAGTGAGCCCAAGGCCAGCCTGGGCTGCATATGAGACCCTGTCTCAAAAGGACTAAAAAAAAAAATGATGTGATTCCTGAACTATTTCTCACTTGAGAATCCTATAATCTGGTAAGCCTTTAGCTCTTCGTTTATTTGATCAATTAACTCAAAATGAATCATACCTCTTGTAAATGCTCTTGGTACTGTGTCATGAGATGGCCTCAGAACTTAGAGTCTCTGAGTTCATGCTGAGGCTGCCTGCCTTTATCTACTGTGGTAGGAATGCCTGTTCCAGTCCTAGGATTACACTACCTTTGGCAGAATCAGAAGAGGCAAGTGGGTATGGAGGCGCAGCTTGTGATTCCAGCTACGTGGGAGCCTGAGGCAGCAGGATCATGAGTTTGAGACTAGACTGGGAAATTTAATGAGGCCTTGCCAGATAGAGAAAGAGAGAGAGAGGGAGATGGAGGGAGGGTGGAGAGAAGAAAAGGAAAAGAGACAAAGACAGAAACAGTGAGGGAGACAGACACCTTCTGAAAGCTAGAAAAGTCCCAATTTGGACGTCGCAGCAATCCCGATGCCCTCACTCTCGCCTCAGGAAAGGCAGCATTTACCTGCCTGCTACTAGAGACCAGATACTAGGCCATCAATTTTGGGGGGCTGGGGTAATGGAAGCAAACTCAGGACCTCGAGATTGCCAGGCAGGCACTGTGCTGCTGAGCTATATCCCTAGCCTGGGCCCTTGATTGGTAAACTGTGGTAACTAGTAATGTAGGAAGGGCCTGGTTCCCCAAAGAGAAGCTAGGTGAGCCTCCAAACACATCCTCTGCTAGTTTACAAAAGCATACATTCTTTCCCAGTCCAATAGGGATCCCCATTTCACTGGCAGAATTTAGTTATGGCTGTGAGGTTATCACAGACCCGTTTGTGGTTTCTTTATTTTGTTTATTTATTTATTTGTTTGTTTATTTTTGTCTTTTTGAGACAGGGTCTCACTATGCAGCTCAGGCTGGCCTTGAGCTCATTTCTGTAGCCCAGGCTGGTCTCAGACTCGCACCGATCCTCCTGCCTCAGCCTCCCAAGTGCTGGGATGACAGGCGTGAGCCCCACGCCTGGCTTGTTTGTGGTGTCTTAAAGTTCTTGTATCCTGCAAAAGATAATAATACAATTTTTCTGGGGGCCATGTAAAAAAGGACAAGGGCAGTTTTAACTTTCTTCTCTTTATCTGTTAACAGATGAGATCTGACAAATTGAAACGTACCCTACCATACAGCAAGTAGAGAAGCAATTCTCTTTCTCTCTGCTGCTGCTGTGGCAGCATTACCACAAACCAGGGCAGTTTTGTCAAGAAAGATTTTTTTCCACATGATTCCTGTTAGAAATAATGACTCAATAGTATCTAAAGTTAAATTCCTGTCTTGGCACACATTACTAAGATTTGAAGTGTGGGACAATTTGAACATCAAAATAATTATAGTAATGAGTTACAGCCCAGTAAGTACATTATGAATCCACAAATTCCTGCTAATGCTAATACTGAACAATTCCATAAGAGAACTAGAAAAGAAAGTTCTACTAGTAAAATGCCAGCTAATGTTCTTTCTTTCTTTTTATATTATGGCCGGCTCAGCCTGCCCTGGGGGTGGGGCTGGCACAGCATGTGGTGTGGGGATCAAACTGCGGTCCCTGTGCTTGCCTAGGCTTGCTTAAGCAGGTGCTTTAGACCAATGAGCTATTTCACCAGCCCAACTATTTTCTATATGATGAGCTTAGAAAATATTTGGCAGTCATCATAATTATAACCAAACCAGGCAAGAGTCATCAGTAGATACTAAGACTTACAGATTGAGAAATTAAAAAAGAACAGGATATTTATACAATCTTGGTGTATTTTCCCATACATTTATTACTTACAAAAGTAAATATAACTTCACAGTAGAGATAACTGGAAGATCCTGTCTTAATCATGTAACCAAATTGTATTACCTTAATGACCTGGGATAAACTCATATCATGGGTACCACATATCATTATGCTTGCAAAGGATAAATCCACCTTAGGTGAGTTTCTGCCAAAATAAATAACCTGTGTCTAACTTTGAGAAAAACTTCACATGAATGTTAGCAGAGAATGGTAGTTTAGAATGGTGGTCGCTAGTTTGTTATTTGAAATGTCCCCAAAAGCCATGCAATAAAGGCCAGGTTGCAAGTCTGCACTGTTACTAGATGTGGGCCCTTTAAAGAGATGGGGCCTCACTGGAGGATGTTAGGTTGTTGGGAGGGGGATGTCCTGGTGGGCCATTATCTCAGTTATGCTTTGCAAGGTGACTCCATCCAGAAGTCTTTATTGATAAAAGAGACAGTCTCCATGTGATGATTACTTCTGCTTGGGGCAGTCTCAGTCGAATGCCCTGTTAATCTCTTATGGTGGTGCTCTCAGTTTTGAAGGGGATATATTATGTAAACTCAGAGCCAACCAAAATTGCTTTGCCAACTTTCAGGCAGGTGCTTCCTAAATGACACGCACACCTACACGCAAAACTGAGAATGGATTTGACCCAAAGATTAAGGTAATGCAAGCTTCAAAATGAAGATCAAACCAGGAGTGGTGGTGGGCGTGGTGGCTCACTGTAATCCCAGCACTTGGGAGGCTGAGGCAGAAGGATCAGTGCCGAGTTCGAGACCAGCCTAGGCTACAAAAGTGAGTTCGAGACCAGCCTGAACTGCATAATGAGACCTTGTCTCAAAAAGACAAAACAAACAAACAAACAAAAAACAAAACAAAAAAACAGGAGTGGTGATGCATGCCTATAAGCCCTGCACCCTGGGAGGCTGAAGCAGGAGGATTGAAAGTTCGAGCCCCGTCTGAATAACATAAGGAGACCCTGTCTCAAAATAACAAAAGATGTAGACAACACAGGCAGCATGTGGCCGGGGGAGGTTTGTCCTTTAGTTACTGGTATGGCTTAGAGCCCAAATGTCCCCTAAAAGTCTCGTGTGCTTCAGAGGTGGGGCCTGGTCAGAAAAGGTGGGTCAGGGGGCATGAGTGGCCTGGAAGTATATTCTTGTTCTCTCCTCCCTTCTGTCTGCTTCCTGGCTGCCAAGAGGTGAATGGCTGCCTTCCACCAGGCCCCTCTGAAGCCTCTGAAAATCTTGAGTCAAAGTAAAGTCTTTTTCAAGTTACAGTAACAGTTACTTGTTGGCATCTATAGGCTGCAACTGACTTTTTTTTTTTAAAGCAAAAACTGCTTGCATACACCCATCCTACAAACTGCACTCTGAGCAGGTGGGAGGGCTGCAAGGGCAAGCCTAACCTGGGCAACTAGTGAGACCTTGTCTCCAAATTAAAAAAGCAATTTCACAAGGGTGTGGGTGTAGATCAGTACAAAGGCTCTGGGTTCAGGCCCCAGTGCTTCTACTACATCCACGCACCCATCCATCCTTCAGTATTCCTTTCCAGGTGTCTTTCCTTTCAGAGGAAGCCAAGATGGCGTTTACCACTCCTCATAAGTGTGTGCCTTATCTGAATAAAACCACACACATCTAGGTGGTTTTATTCCCTCTCATGACTGCACTGACTACCACCGGACACCAAGGACTCCCAAGTACGCTGCTCTGAGTCCTGCTGTTTCTCAAGAGCTCTGCCCATAACTCCAGGTCCAGTCAGCATCTTATAGTCAGTCCCACCCAATGTTACTAAGTATTTATAGCTATTTTGGTTGTTTCTTTGTAGAATCCATAAGTTTGTAAAAACCAGAACCCTTTAATGAGGAGTTGTGGCTGACCTTTTTTTTACTCTTACAGTGTAGTTGCCAAGACTGTCAACAGTGAAATCATGCCTGCTGCTTGAAACTCTCCCCTAGCTTTTTACATGACTCAGATTAAAAGCCAAAGTGCTCTGAGTGACCAGGATGTGATACGAAATTGTTATTAATACTCTATTGTTCCCTCAGCCCCCAAAGCAGGATCTTGTCAGTGCAAAATGACAATGCACTTCCACGCTGCAAAACCAAAAGCGAATACCAAGAGCACAAGTTTAGTTAGGGCCAGTGCTGCAGGAGCGGCAGCCGCACCGTAAATCTCCTTCTCAATTCTCTTACGAAAGGAGGTCAGACGGTGGCGGAATCACAGGTGGGGATAGGCAAGCAAGGGGGTGCACACTCTTGCCCAGAAGTGGCAGTCTGGGTCATCACTTCTCTTGTAGTTTATGATACAGTCATGATGGCCGGTGAGCCTTTCATTTAACATGGAAAGCAGGTTATAATGAAGTTAGAGGTTATCTGGAAGGCAGCCTTGCCTGGAGACAACTGCTTCTGGCTAGTCAACAAGAGGAACTTTTGGCCTTTAGAGATCTTGTCCTCAAAGATAAAAGTAGAATGGGGTAGAAATCTGGCTAGTTCAAGTAACCAATATGCTGGGTGACAAAATACCACTGTATTGCGGCAGCGGTGGTGCATGCCTGTAATTCCAGCCCTGGGGAGGCTGAGGCAGGAGGGTCAGTGAAAGTTTGAGGCCAGACTGGGTTACATAGTGAGTTCAAGGCTAGAATGAGATCCTGTTTCAAAAAACCTTAAAAATAACATTGTATTTTCAGTCAGGGATAGTAGTTAATTTTGGAATGGTTTTCTAGAAGCAGCAATTGATGAAAGCACCAATAACTTAAGTGTTTTTTGAGAAAAGGACAGATTTACAGTAGGAAATGTTATGCTTTGCTTTCTCATAACGTAAAACATCCATTTTGCTTGAAAAATGGTATTGCGTGTGTCCAAAGACAAAATTACAATGCACTTAAAATATTTTCAAACCAAGTGGCACACACTTGTAATCCCAACCCTTGGGAGGGTGAAGCAGAATTGCTGCGAGTTCAAGGTCAGCCTAGGATACACAGTGGAGTTTTTTTTTTTTTTTTTTTTTGCGGAACTGGGGATTGAACTCAGGACCTTGCACTTGCCAGGCAGGCACTTGTGCCCCTGAGCTATCTCCTCAGCCCCACAGTGGAGTTTAAGGTCAGGCTGAACTGCATGGGAGACCATGTCTCAACAAAACAAGATTTTCATTGGCTTTCTACATGTGTAATCATAAAAAGACAGCAATACTTCATCCCACAAAACAAAATGAAGATGGGGGGATAGCTTAGCAGCAAAAGTGCTTGCCTGGCAAGTGTAAGGTCCCTTTCAATCCCCAGGTGTGGTGGTCCCTAAACCAGGCATGGTGGCACATACCTCTAATCCCAGTGCTGGGGAAGTGGAAACAGGATCACTACGAATCCAAGCTGTGTAGTGAGACCCTTATCAATAACAAAAAAGTACATCTGACAACTGAGCAGATACCCAAAGAAGCAGCGAGATCAAAGATGTATCAAAAGTCAAAATGTACTGCACTGGCTGCAGAGGTGGCCCCAGGTGAACAAGCTGGTGAGGGCTGAGGAGAGGAGCTCACAGCAGAGGGCTTGGTGTTGACTGAGTGAAGCATTAGGGTTTGAGGCAGGGCTGAGGGCTTGAACTAAGGTCTTACTCTTGTTCACTTTTCTACTGGAGAGTGGAGTTTTTGAGTTTTTGACCGTATATGGCTGCTGAAAGAACTGTCATGGTTTCCAAAGGCCACAGGGCAATGGATTCAAAAGTGTGTAGCTAAGGACATGGTAATTAGGGCTGGGTCAGCCTTGGGCTTGCTGAGGAGCACAGAACCCATGACCAGAAACTTACTGTGTATGACTTGGGTTAGCAGCACTTTTGCTTTTTAGACTAGGTCATCCTGGGCCTGGTTAAAGTTTAACTCAGAAGGTGGATCTAGAACCTCAGGACCTTGCACTTGCCAGGCAGGTGTATATGCCACTAAGCTAAATCCTTGGTCCTGCAGTTTGATTTTTAGTCTGGTCTACGGGGACCTAATGTGCGAGTTTTGTCTTGCTGTGGACAGATGTTTCACATTTGCAGTCATTAACAGACAATGCCCGTAGTTTTCAGGGTCTGATTCAGCAGCCCTGTTGCAGTGTGAGGGGTGGATGACATCCATATTGCAGCAACATGGCTGTGCTTTCCTCTGTTGACAGAAATTTACAAAGGTCAATCTATATGATAGTAAGCGATTTGTAAAATTTAGTCTTGGGAAACAGTTTTGTAAACTACTTTTTCCTAATATCAAATAGCCCCCAGGGAAAGCTGTAGCCATGGAGTCTCCATTCACTCCTGACACACCATCTTCTCCAAGGAAATTCTCTTTTCCATGTTCCTTACATCTCACTGTTTTAGGCTAAAACGAAATGTATGAGGAGAAAAGAGAAGCACTAGGACAAGGGCAAGAAGAAAGACAAGGAGATAAGAAAATACAGACAATGACAAAATTGGGAGAAAAAAATCATAAACACTCCAAGATTAGTAGTCATTTTGATACTGAGGGGGCTAGCATTTTAACTGAATTAGAGGTAAAGATAACTGAAGAACAAGTTTCCATTCCTGAGTAAAATAAAACCATACTCAACATGGTATTTTTTTCCTTTAAACCAATAAGCAACCTTAAAATTATAGAATAAAGAACTAGGTGTGGTTGAATACACCTATAATGCCAGCACTGGGGATGCTGAGGCAGGAAGATCATCACAAGTTTGAGGCTAGTTGAGGCTACCAATAGTTCAACGCCAGTTCGAGCCACTAGTGACTTTTACCTTAAAAATAAAATGAAGATTTGGGTGACACATTAATTCATTAATAGCCCCAATGAGTCAGATTTTCCAGGGTCTGTCTTCTTTTAAGAGAAAGGTAAGAGATAAGGAAAATTGTAACTTAAAGCTTGTACTTCTAAGAAGGAAGCAATTTCAGTAAACAAAATTACCCAATTTTTTCACATCTTACTACACACTTTTATTCCCTAGGCTTGTTTGTGCTTTACAGACCTTTTTTCCATGCCCATCACACTTAAACCCCTTACAGTATGTGAAATTAATCTATTGCAGGGTAAAGGGCAGCAATATGATTTTAAGGTGAAAAAAGATATTCAAGAGGTTCAAAGAATGTTTTTAGGCAAGTGTTTTAGATCACCTGTTTTAAAAGGTTACCTACTTTCAAGAACACACACACACACACATCCCCAAGTCCCAGGACCTATATTGTGAATATGGATTCCTAGCCTGCATAGTAAAGCCTATGCTTCTCACTGAGGTATCCTGAAAATCTCTTTTATGTGATGACAGTCAAGCTACCAGTGGGAGCCAGACACAGTGGTATATGCCAAGAATCCCCGTACTCTAGGAGGCTGAGGCAGGAGGATTACAAGTTTGAACCCAGTTTGGGCAGGTGAGCAAGACCCTGTCTTAAAACATTCACAGAAAGCTGGAGATACAGTTAAGCGTGAATGTCCTGGGTTCAACCTCAAGTACTGTATTCTCAAAAACAAAACAGCATGCACACACATAGAGCATCACTTACTACTAGTGGGTGGGAACTCCCATCTGGTGAGCTTCTTTCCACAGTGACTTTGGGTTTAGTCCACTATCTTTTGATCTCTTCTACTTCCACCCCACTAGCTGCTGGAGCCACAGGGTGGAAGGGCACTTCCACTCTCGGCTCTCTGTGCTGAGAACTGCAGTAGATACTTGCTTAGCAGCAAACCTGGCTCCTTTAACCTTTATTCATGTAACTTCAGCGAAGCCTTTCCTGTCTCCTCTAAAACCTCAAACAACTTGGTTGTACTAGTCTCCTTCAGAGCAATGTTCATCGTCTAAAGGACTAATGCACATGTACTGATTAGCTCTTCAAGCTGTCCCCTAGCATGTAAACTCCTCAGTGCAGCTATTTTTGTTATAAATTGTTGTCACCTCAGTCTAACACATAAGTACTTAGGAATAACCTAAGCAATGAATCATTCTGGATTTGTACATAGTAACTACTGAGAAATCAGGCAACCTGCCCAAGATCAGAGGCTACAGTTAGCACAACTGGATTCCAATGTAAGACTGCCTCCCGCACGCACCATAGTATTTTTTCTTTTTTTTCTCCGCTTCTATTATACCTGCACCTTATACCATTAACGGCAATCAGGAAAAGGCAGTAGTTGCAATGCTTCCAGCATTCTTCCAGTGGGAATCAGAACTGGATTCCACAAGTGATTCGATCTTTATTGTGACACTGCCTAGTTTAACTTTGGGCTTTCAATTATGCTCAATTTTACAAACAGATCTGCACCAAGCAATCACTTTCAGGTACTTTAACTTCAACAGCTGTCAGATCCTGAGATCCACGAAAGGTTGAGAATCACAGTTTTGCCTCACTTACTGGAGCTGGATGCCCGCACGCGTTGGGCCTCTGCTTTCCATTTCCCGCTCTTTCAATGGCTGGCCCCGGGAGGCAGCGCCGCCTCAGCCTATACCAAGTCGGATCCCGAAAGCAGGTGCGAGGAAGACGCCTCCGGACACCGTCCTTTCCATGGATCCCAAATGCACCAGGCGAGCGCCCCAACGTTCCTCTTGAGATCACCCTTGTTCCCCAGCCTCCACAATAGTCAACGCTGCCTTCCAAGGCACTGGGCCTCTTCTCCACAGTTTCACTTCACCCGGGCTTCCGCATCTTTCTACCCGCGCCCCGGAAGTGACGCCATGCGCGTCACGTGCGCGCCCACGGGGCACGGAGGGCGGGGCGCGACAGGGAGGCGGGGGCGGGGGTGAGGGCGGGGAGGGGACGCTACGCGCAGAGCCCGGAACCCACAGGAGTGGCGTTGGCAGAGCTGCTGTCCAGACGCCGGAGGAGCCGCTGGCAAGGTTCGGAGCGTCCGGGCCGGGGCCGAGGGGGCGCGGGCCTCACCTCGGGAGCGGGGCGGCTGCGTGCAGGCCGGGGACTGCTGGGTCATCCGTCGGCGCCGTCCACCTGACGGGGCGCTTCGCGTCGGGGCCGCTGCTGCCCTAGTCCCACGCGCGGGCCGGGCTCTGGGCCGTGCCAGCTCGCCGAGCTGTGTCCGCATTCAGCGTGGATTCCGGCGGAGGCCGCCCCTCACCACCCGGTCCCAGGTCCGCAGGAACACCTGTGGGTCGGCGGCGGGGCGTGCGCGGGGCCCATCGAGATCCCCCAGATCACGTCTGGATGGAGGCTCGCGCAGGGAAGGGGCGCCCAGACTTCTCCAACCTGCGTTTGTCCACGGGTACGGAAATGTCCCGGAGCAGGGAGGGGGTTCATGGCTCGGGATTTGAAGACTTTGACCCAGTGATGGAGGGCGAAGGTGTGGAGCCCGGGCTGGGCACAGAAGTCCTTGCTTCCGAAGCGCTTGGAGCGGAGCCCAGGGAATGCCCATCGCGGAAGTTGGGCAGAGCAAAGGAAGAACTCAGACGCCCGGGAGAGCGGGTCATAGACAGCTGGCGGTGTCTCAGAGCCGGTGACCAGTCGCTGCGGTTAGGAAGTGTGTCAGTGGATGCGGTAGGCTCGTTTTGCCTTTGAGATGAGTTTACACCTGGCAGAATCACCTGGAAGTAGGTTTTTGCTGAGGAATTTTTTTTGGAGGTCAGAGAATAGTTGTATATTTTACACCCTAAGTCTAAAACTACCTTTAAAAACAAAAAACAAAAAACAAACAAAAAAAAACAAACTAAGATTGTTCCAAAAAAAGTTTGCTGGAATTTCGAGCAGATTCGATTATATTGTAAATTCATTTAATAAGTAACTCTAAACTTGGTGCTTGCTTGGCAAGCATTCTACTGCTGAGCTACACCGGCCTCTTTCAGACCTAGGAGTTACTGATTGTTGGCTATGCAGAGGATTAGGAAGTATTCAGGTGTTTACTGACCTCTTATCTCTGCTCTCTACAAGACTGCCAGTTCAGAAGAGAGGATAGTATAGGTTCTTTAAAGAGTCATACGTTGTGAGTGCTTTAACCCAGCTTCGAGGTGTTGGGACACTTCCACCGACCTGTTGGGTGTGGAAGTTGGGATAAGGGAATCTTTTCTGGAATCATTTCAAAGAATGAGTAACATTAAGAGTACAGTAGCCTAAGGCAGGGAGGAGATTTTGAAATAAGGTGAGACTGACTGATGGGGCCAGCTGAAGGAAAAAAGACTACTACTACAAGGGGGGAGATTCCAGTGTAGAACAGAGATGCAGGCTGGAGCTTAGGCTTTTCTCTCTGGTGACAGAATCAGGAAAGGATTTGTTTTTGTTTTTTGTTTGTTTGTTTGTTTTGTCTTTTTCAGACAGGGTCTTGCTATGCAGTTCAGGCTGGCCTTGAGCTCACTTTTGTAGCCCAGGCTGACCTCACCAATCCTCCTGTCTCAGCCCCACAAGTGCTGGGATTACGGGTGTGCACCACCACGCCTGGCAGGAAGGATTTTAAGCAGGGTTAGTGTATGTTTTAAGTGGAACCAATCATTTACTTATTAGTTTGAGACAAAATCTGGCAATACAATCCTGGCTACCCTGGAACTCACTGCAGAGCCTAGACGCTGTGCTGTCAAGCCCAGCTCCGATGAAGTTTTAGGCAGCTACTATGAGCAGACTGCTGTGTGCTGACATCGATGGAACCCAGTTTTTGTTTTGTGTTTGTACAGGGATGGAACCCAAGACCTTGTGCTTGCTGATGCTGTTGAGCTGTGTCCACTGTGCAGACCCCAGTTTTAGCACTTTATTATGTACTGTCTTGTATTTTAACCTTTTATGCTCATTAAGTCTTTGAATTGAGTTCTTATTTGCTAATTGTTTCTTTATATAAAGGTGTCTGACTAACCTGTAAACTTATATGGACAAAAATTTAGATTTTGTATCTTTTTCTTTCTTAAACCAATTTGGGCCTTCTCAGATGCTCAAGTACCTATTGACTTGAGAAGAATGAATGGATTTCTTTGATTCAGGTGTTAATTTTGAATAATAAAAAAAGTTTTCTGGGGTCCAGCAAGATAGCACAGCAGACTGAGTGCCTGCTTAGGCAAGTGCAGGGACCAGGGTTCAGTCCCTACCATACCATAGGCTGGGCTGGCCTGGTGCGCTGAGATGCTACAGAGACCAGGCTGGTGTTGCACGCCTGTAATCCCATTTCTGGGAAGGCTGAAAACAGGAGGATCACTATGAGTTTGAGCCATGTAGTGAGACCCTGTACCAAATACATTTTTTTTAAAAAGCTTCTATTAGTAGAAAGAACTAAGATCCTATTTAATTTATTTGTGTCATTGTTTAGAGATGTAGAATTTCAGTCTTGATTGTGTTTGATTTTTGCCACTTTTTTGTTTGTTTGGTCATATTGAGGATTGAACCTAGGACCTTTACACTTGGTTATACTCTCAGCACTTCCCCCTCCCCCAGTGCCCTTATTTTGAGACAGGATATAGCTAAATTGGGTTTGAATTTGTGTGCTGAGATTGCAGGTATGTGTGTGCCATTATGGCTGGGTACCACATGTGTGTTTATTGGTTGTAAGGTAAGCATCTTTAGCAGAGATGACCTATACCTAGAATGCAGTAGATGCCTGTGTAACCTAGCACCATGCTACAAAGTGTCTCTTACTTAACCCATCACACCAAAAATCAGAGTTTCACAGTATATGGAAGACACATGTTTTGAAAGACTTGGTCAATGCTCATCTCTGTCATAGAGCACTGTAGAGGCATTATGCATGTTAGTTCATGTGGCTGGAATGCCCTGAATAGTTAAACATGGGAAGCAGCAGTTGACTGTTTATTCAAGAGAAATACTTCTCTTTATTTCACCGCATCTACTTTTTTTTTTTTTTGTGTGTGGGACCAGGGTTCGAACTCACGACCTCGCACTTGCCAGGCAGGCACTTGTGCCACGGAGCTATCTTCCCAACCCCCTTCTCTTTATTTCAGTAAATATTATTTAACTAGTATTTTATTTGATGTTTGTATAAAGTTCTTAAGGTGCTTTAAGAAAAGGCTGTATTGTTTGTGTTTTTTCCTTTTGGTGTTGAAGTTCAAACTCAAGGCCTTGCTTTGTGCTGCTGAACTATGTCAGTACTGAACTACTTCCCTGACCCTGAGTTTTAAGTTTATTTTCCCAAATGACAGGAAGGCGTTTGCTTCAATTCCCAGAGCGGGAATAGCTTGAGCCATTGGACATCTAAATTTTATGCTGTTTTACCTTCAGAAATAGTGTTAATGTTAGCACTAGTTGTGATGGCACATCACCAACACTTGGGAGGCTGAGGCAGGAGGATCATTGTGAGTTCAAGACCAGCTTAAGGTACAAAGTGAGCTTATAGGCCAGTCTGAACTGTATAGCAAGACTCTGGCTAAAAAAAAAAAAAAAAGGAATATGGCATGCACAGAATATAATAGGAACTACAAAAATTCTGTGGACCACTTTTGAAGCCAGGCTGTTAAACTCCTATTCAAAATAAATGCATATTTGTAATTGCATTTATGGAGATTTGGTCTATATCTTAAAATTAATTCTGAGAAATATTTGTATAAGGATATATTTATGGTTTTTTCTGTGCTCAAACATTATGGAAGCTTTACTTTTGTTTTTAAATAACACATAATTGTTAGAATTTTCCACTTTAAAAAATATTGGCTAAAAAAGTTTTTTTTTTCTTTAGGAAGCACTTTGGGCACATTTAAAAAAAAAGAAAAAGCCTTTAAAGGTCCAGCGAGATGGCTCAGTGGTCTAAAGCGCCTGCAGAGGAAACTTAAGGCAAGCACTGCGAGCGCTCCTCCGTCCCTGGCACCACATGCTGTGCACCCCCACCCCAGGGCGGGCTGAACCAGCCATAACACAAACAAATAAATGAGGTTTAAGAGAAATAAATGAAAAAATCTTTTTTAAAAATGCCTTTAAAAACTGAACTCATGGACTAATGTGCCTGCTTAGGCAGGTGCAGGGACTAGCATTCAATCCAGCCATGCCATGCCATGCCATGCCAGCCCCACTTCTGGGGCATGCTGAGGCTGGGAGTGGTGGTGCATGCCTATAATCCCAGCACTTGGGAGACCAAAAACAGGATCACTGAGTCTGATATGTGTAGTGAGACCCTGTAGACCCTAAATACTAAATACATTAAAAGAAAAATTGAACTCATACACCTGTCAGGCAAGCAGAAGGTCGTGAGTTTGATCAGTAGTGACTTCTCTGGTATGGGATGATTAAAAAAAAGAATACAAAAATTGAACTCATAAAACTTTTTCCTTTTATGTATTTGGTACAGGGTCTCACTATACAGCTCGGACTCTAGTGATCCTTCTGTTTTTAGCTTCCCAGCCCTAGGATTACAGGTGTGCACCACCCTGCCTGCTCATGGTTGCCAGCTCATTGTGCCTGGGAAAGTGGCTGGTGCAGGGGATTAAGCCCTGGTCCCTGTGCTTACCTAAGCAGATGCTCCATCTACTGAGCTATCTTCACCAAATGTTTATGAATAAACGTTCATAAAATGTTTACTAGTGAGGGGCCTGGCAGGATGTCTCAGTGATCTAAAGCACCTGCTTAGGAAAGCTTAGGAGGCTGCAGGGACCGCAGTTTGATCCCCAACACCACATGCTGCGCCAGCCCTGCCCTCAGGGCAGGCTGAGCCGGCCATAAAAATAAATAAATAAACTAACAAAAGTTCTGAAACAAGAAAAAAAATTAAATTAAAAAAATGTTTATTAGTGAACAAAAAAAGTCTAACAAAACCATAATTGTTTTCACATGGAATATATCACAGTACATCTTCTTTATGATGTATGGCTTACAAAGATAAGTACAAGGGTGGCATACAGAGATAAGTGGGTGGTAAGTATTGGACTGGGGAAAGTTAAGGTAGAAGCAAGAATGAGTCCCTACACAAAGTACTGAAGTGTTAAGGAATTGTAAAGGGCCACAGGTTTGGCTTTGCTTTTCAGTTGTTCAGAGAAAAATTTAATCATTTACATGGTTCGGTCATCCTTGGAGGAAAGTTGCCAATTCTTCTGAATTCCCAAAGATTCCTGTAGTGAGACGTTTGTTAGCTACATTTTTTTAGGAAACAGCCTGCAATTCAAAAGACTAGGTTATGTTTTTTGTTTTGTTTTGTTTGTTTTTTGTCTTTTTAAGATAGGGTCTCATTATACAGTTCAGGTTGGCCTTGAGCTCACTTTTGTAACCCAGGCTGGTTTTGAACTCACACAGATCCTCCTGCCTCAGCCTCCCAATTGCTGGCACTACAAGCATGTGCCACTATGCCCGGCTGAGTTATGTTTTTGTGAACCCTGCCTTCCCTCATTGTGCAGTTTGGTGACATAACATGAAAACATAATTCAGTCAAAGTAATTCTGTGTGGCAGATTGATCCAATAATCCAAACATTTATTAGAGAGTGATTAAAAGAAGATCTGTTTTAGATTAGATGGATTGGATACTCTTCAGACTACTCTACATTCCATACATATTTTGTTTCTCAGTGGAGCTTCAGTATTGAATTCATCAGCAGTGTGGTTGGCGGTGGTGCTTTCTGACAAGTTCCTCAAGTATGTCTCTTTGGTGTTGCTGTCTGATCACAGAGCCACATGCTTGGGCCAGTGTGCTTCATTAGGGCTGTGTGAACAGGAGGAGGCACCAGGGACTCCTGTGAATGAGAACTGCCTCACCTCCATGTGCAGATGGGCTGAGGGGTAGCAGCGTACAGATCTCCCCCCAAAGTGGGCTTTGGGATCTTGAGAAGCCCAACAGTGGGATTCATTTTTAATATGAGCTCAGATCTATTCATTTTAGATAAAATGTCCAGTAAGAGTCTTTGTTTTGCCCAAACTGAAGAGTTGCTCTTTGAAGTAATTACGGATCACATCTGTCCAGTGTAGCGTGGCCCCTGTGACGGGCGGATCTTGTTCATCCTTCCTTGGTAAACAGTGGGCGGGCTGTCCTTGCCTATTTATAGTTAGGTAATGTTGTGTTCCTTAATTACATTTCCACATAGCTTTTGACATTGTGTTTTAAATATGTCTCTGAAAAGGGAGTTGGGCTAATGACCAAAGCTTTGAATAGAATATTATGAGAAAAATGCAAATAAAAATTATAAAAACAAACCTGTAGGTGAATGGAATAGATTGACTAAAATACATTCTAAAATTGGGGATGTAGTTCTGGCAAACCGTATGCTTAGCACATGTAGTGCCTCTGGTTTGAGTCCCAGCAGTCCTTTAAAAAATTTGTTGTAGTAAGCATCTCATGAAATAATATGCTTGGCTGCTTCTTAGCAGATTGGATTATATTTTTATTTGTGTAAATTTGTCAGCCATTTCAACTGGAGTCCTGGTGTGATAAATGTATGGGGTTTTGTTTTGTTTTTCTGTGTGTGTGTGTGTGTGTGTGAGAGAGAGAGAGAGAGAGAGAGAGAGAGAGAGAGAGAGAGGGAGGGGGAGAAATGGTCTCACTATATAGTTGAGGCTAGCCTTGAGCTCACCATATAGCCCAGGGGAGCCTCGAATTTGGCAGTGTTCCTGCCTCAGCCTTCCAAGTGCTGGGATAATAGGTGTATGCCCTCACACCTGGCTAAGTGTGTGGGTTTTGTCTAGGGTTTCAAATGTTTTATAGTTGTTATGGTTTATATCTAGTTGTCCCCCAAAAGCCTCATGTCACTGGGTGGGGACTTACAGAGTTTGAGACTTGATCCATGATCCCTGGGATTATGGGTTTTAGTACTGATGGGATTATGGGTGTAGCCTAAGGCGGGGAGCTAAGGCGGAGAGCCTGAATGTAATATTAAGAGAGACAGAGAGACAGACTCGAGCTGTTGATGCTGCTCTGCTGCCGTGTTTGGTTGGCTACCTTGCCACCATTTTTGTTGCTGTTCCACCACCATGACCTGGATGCTCTCTTCCCTGCTCCACTCAGCCTTGGGCCAGCCGAATATGGACTGAAACCTCCATGGACTGTGAGCTAAATAAACCTTTACTTCCTTCATTTTGGGTGTCAGGTACTTGTTCCAGCAACGAGTGAAAAGTAACTAAGACAATAGTCATGGATGGCTGAGGATGTAGCTCTGGCAAAGCATGTGTTTAGCACACACAGTGCCCCTGGTTTGAATCTCTTAATAAATACTATTTATGAGAAATAATCAGATGGCCACTATATTAGATAGCAATTATATATTAAGTAGATACCACTTTGTCCTAAGAGCCCACTCATCCTTCTTTATTTTTGCAATATGTTCCAGACAGGTTTTTTTTTTTTTATTGGCGGGATCGGGGTTCGAACTCATGACCTTACATTTTCCAGGCAGGCACTTGTGCCACAGAGCTATCTCCCCAGCCCCCAGACAGGTTTTTTAAGTCTCCTCCCTCTCTCTCTCTCTCTCTCTCTCTCTCTCTCTCTCTTTGGTGGTGCTAGGGATTAAATCCATTTTAAGAGTATCTCACTTGTTCACTAAATGTCTTGGGCTGGGCTCAAACTTGCTGCTTTCCTGCCTTGGCCTCCCAGAATGCTGGGAAAAACCAGCCTGCGCGCCCCCCCCCGGGGGGGGGGGAACCTGGAATGGAGCTCCCAGCCTTGCTTTTGCTAGGCAGGCACTTCAGTCCATATACCTGGCCATGTCAGGCTTTTTGTTACTCACTTGTGGGATATAGGCTTAAAGAAGAGTTTTTATGTTTTCATTACTTCAGTTAACAAATACATACATATTTCTCAAGTGTAATTGTTTATTTATGTTTTCTTGTTTCAGAATCTTTATTTGTTTATTCAATCATTTTTATGGCCGGCTCAGCCCGCCCCGAGGGCAGGGCCGGTGCAGCATGTGGTGCCGGGGATCGAACCGCGGTCCCTGAAGCCGCCCAAGCTTTTCCAGGCAGGTGCTTTAGACCACTGAGCCATCCCGCCGGGCCCCTCAAGTGTAATTGTATATAGTATAAATATCTAATATATATTGATGTGTTGTACATATATATGCACACACATATAAAACCATGCCTGAGAAATAAGTTCAGAGTTTTGAAATTAAAGCTCTCAGAGCATGACAAATAAACTAATCAGCAGGTTGAATTTCGGGTGTGACCAGTAGCAACCTCAAGCCCAGCTTCTACCGGTTGTGACGGCCTCTGCCACATAGCTAGCTCAGTGGGCTGCCGTGACTGCAGCTGCATTGTTTGATGAACGGTTTACCTGTACAGTATTTGCATTTTGTTTTCATGCTGGGTTGGAACCAGCATGTGGCACATGCTAGGCAGGCTCTCTAGCAGCTCCCAAACTGCATATTTTCTGTAAGAATATCAGAAGTCACTGGAAGTTTATAGATGAGAGTTTCATAGCATTCTCTGATAGTCCAGTATGTGTGCTCCATAATATTGTGTAGTGTTTCCTTGAATCTTGGGGCTGTCTTGGGCTATCAATAAAAGAATTCTTAGCACCCAGTGATGGGTAATTTCTAGCCATTTGGCTCACATGAAATTTTTTGTTTTTTGAAGACAGTCATACACTGTAGTTCAGACTGACCTTGAACTATTGCCTAGGGCAGGCTGGTTCTAACTTGTGGTGATTCTCCTGCTTCAGTTTCCCCAAGTGCTGGGATTACAGGCATGCCCCCCCCCCACACCTGTTAGCATATTAGAATTTTTGTATCTTGCTGGTGGATTAACTTGGCTGCTTTTAATCTGTACCCCTCTTCATTGCCTTTAACCTCTAGGTGTGCTTTTTGCCTTGAAGTCTCCTTTGTATGATGTTAGTGTACCTTTCTGTTGGTAAGTGTTACCTGTGGTAGATTTTCTTTCATTCTTAAGTTCTTAAACTTCCTTTGCCCTAGAAAGCATTATGAAGTTGGATTTCGATTTTTTTTTTTTTCTTTTAGTCTGGCATTTTCAGAACTAAATTAGAATACTTAGTTCACTTGCTTTTAATACAATTGTTGCTATAAATGGTGTGTCTGTCGTGGTTTTCTTTTCTCTTTATGACCCTGGGGATCTGACGCAGGGCCTCATTCTAGGCTAATGCTTGACCACGGAGCTCTTGATCCCCCAACTCAAGTTGCCCTAACCCAAGTTTTCCTTTTCTCTAGCTCTCTAGCTCTCTTGTGTTCTTCCTCCCTACATGTGCTCTGCTGCAGAGGTACATGCCAGACCTGTTTGTTTTATTTTGAAATGGGGTCTTGGTAAGTTACTCAAGGTGGCCCTGAACCCCTGAGCATCTTTCTGAATGCTAGGTGATATAATGCCGGTCTTTTTCAGAGAGATAAGCACCCTTCTTCCTATGCTGACTAGGTGACCAGGCACCCTGTGACTGCAATGAGGGGTGAGGCTGTGTAGAGCTGTTTGGTCAGGCCTTGTGTCCCCCTTGCTTGCCTTACTCTTAGCAAACGCTGTCCAGGTGTTCACTGTCAGGCGTGCTTATGGGGGCTCCTGCCTGTTGTGCTTTATGCTGTTATTAAAATGTCATGCTTGATCTTCAGTTTTCTCTTGAAGCCCTCCCTGCAAGCTGTGGAGTTTCGATACATTCCTTCAGGTGAAAAACCAGCCTTGTGCTGGGCCCATTTAATTCATATCTTTTTTCTTAAGCTCTCAAAGTCTAGACTTTCATTTCTTCCAAAAACTTTCATGGTTCTTCCTCAGCAGAGTACAGCTTCTCAGCCTTTTGCCCTAAAATCAGAAAACATGCTTGGGAAAAAGTGGCTGCACAACGTCATCTGATTTCTCTACAGTTCTTCTTTTGCTAGACTGTTCTAGACTTTAATGTGGATTGCTTCAGTGGCTCTGTGATGCCTTCAAACATTGATTTTTGAAATGTGTCTGGCTCTCCTAGTTCTCAGCAGGAGTGTTGGTCTGGCACAGGCTCCTCTGTCATACTGAAAAAAAGAGTCTCTGCTAGGAATAAAGTCAGAAGAAGTGAATCTGGTGTAATTGTGTTTGTTTGTTTTACAGTATTGGGGCTTGAACCCAAAGCTTCAAGTGTGCAAGGCCCAGGGCCCTAGCACTGAGGTATACTCCACACTATTCTGCCTTCACTGAGCCCTGAGAGTGGGTTAGGGATAGCGGGAAAGAAAACAGTCTCCACAGCGAATTTGCCCATCTTCTGAATCAGTCCTTGGGGGACTTCAGAAACTGTCTCTTGAGTCCCTGCTCTTTCTGGCTCCATGATAATCACTTAGGAACACAGAGTGGGTGTCAGCTGGTCGTTGTAGCCAACCATGATGGAAGCACTTTGTAAGTTCTGTGGGAACTGGAGAGAATTGTTCTGTCAACAGGGAAGACAGATTTTTTGATGTTATCTGACAGGGTGGGATTTGAAAGTCTCCAGAGGGCATGGAGGTGTGTTTGCAGGTAGGATGAGTGGATATTCATTAGCAATGCAGGCCACCTTTGAGGATCCTAGGGGTCCTTTAATGGCCTACATAAATCAGGACTATTACTCAACGAGTTATGGGGATGTGATGGCCCTATGTGTGGAGGATAAGCCAGCTCTGAAGCCATTGCCTTATGTCAAGTTGTGAAAAACTCATTTCTTTGTGGAGTTTATGATTCTAGTGGATGGTATATTATTTTTCTAGGACTGCTTTAACAAATTACCATAAATTAGCTGGCTCAACACAACAGAAGAATATTCTTTTGTAGTTCTAGAGGCTGAGGTGTTTCTAGGCCCCTGCTGCAAGTAAAGATGCTGGGAAGGGCATGGCTAGCATTTGGGGTCTCTTGGCTGTAGTTCAGTCTTTGTCTCTGAGACTCTCTGGCCATCCCCATGTGTGGCACTGCGTGCTTCCCCATGGCACTCTTAGGAGGCTACTGGTTGTTGGACTTGGGACACCTTATCTCCTGAAACTTTTTGTTTGTTTGTTTGTTTGTTTGTGGGACCAGGGATTGAACTCAGCTCCTTGTGTTTACCAGGCAAATGCTTTTTCTACTGAGCTATCTCTCTAGCCCTACTCCTAAAACTTTTTAAGAGGCCATTCCCAGGTGTTGGGATTAGGGCTTGAAGTCACCCTTTCTGAGGCAATGAGGTGTGGCGCAACAGCTCAGAATGGTGGGCTAGGTTTAGCAGCTTTTGACAGCTTCTGTAGTTTAATGGGCTTAAATTTTCATTATTTTCTGACTAGCATTTAAGGAACGTTTTTGTTTAAACTTAAAGTTTATGGAGTGCATTATGTCATCTTATGAATCTATCTATATTCAGAAAATTTTCCCAACCAGTGACCCAAATTTCAATGCCTTATAGATTGGTCATAGTTTTTGTTTTGATTGTATCATCTGTATTGCCATTTTTAGGTTCAGTTTCTCTAATACTTCATCATACTTAGTTTTTTATGTATAGTAATGAGTTAGGTAATACAGATATGATTTTAATGATAGCCCTTTAGTGGTAATACATTTGTTGGTCATTTTGCATATACATCTTAGGTTTTAGATACAAAGCTCTTCTCAGAAGCTTAAAACATAATAAAATATTTATTTGGTTCTGCCATCTAATCAATGTGAATGAGTTTATTTTCAAGCAAGGCACTATTAAAGGTTGTTTTTGTGAGTTTTGCTTTTTCAGTTATGTCTTAGTTACAGCTTTGCTGAAGCCAGTTCACCCTTAACTCTTTTTTACTTTTCTTTCTTTTTTTTTTTGTATTGGGGCTTGAATTTAGGACCTTGGGCTTTCTAGGCAGGTGCTTATGCTGCTGAGCTATAACTCCTGCCCAAACCCTTAACTCTTAGTAAGGGCCATTTTCTATATTGATTTGCTGTTAGCAGCCACTAGGTTATTTTGTGTGTGGCTTTGAGCTGGTGGCCTTGAGAGTGACATGTCACTGGATTAGAGTCGCACTCTGTGAGGAGGGTGTGATTAAGTATAACAGAAGGTTGTTGTCTGGAGCTCATTTCTTAAGAATTCTTCTTCGCTGGCTCTGCACATTTGCACAGCAGAGAGCTCCACGTTTATGGGTGGCGGAGCAATGGGCTAGGCCAGTGGCACCAGGTTATGTTGTTGCATTATGTTGATGCTGAGTGTGTGACCTTCACATTCATTTTAGAAGCAGTGTATTTAATTTTATGCAAGTTGAGAAAACCGGGGTACAGATTTAAAACACTAAGTCTGAAAAAACTACCTTGTTAACATAAAGAGTGGAAGACTAAATGATAATATTAAAAGAGTACCTATAAATCAAAAGAAAAAGGATTAGTGCTGTAGAAAATGAGCAAAGAATCTGAAGTTTATTTAAAGAAAATAGATTAATGCCAGTCAATAAAAATGACTAAATTTCTTAGGAAAGTACACATTAAAGCAAGAAATGTAAGCTGGGGATGTATTTAGTGGCAGGGTGCTTGCTTAACCTGTAGTTGACCCTGGATTCCATTCTTAGTACCCCTGCAAACCAAAGGAGTACTAAAACCTGGTGTGATGGCATGCCCCTCAGATCCCAGCTACTCAGGAGGTTGAGGCAGGAGGATAGCAACACAGTGAAGACCCCCTTGTCTCTTAAAAACCAGGAATATTTTTTCTTTGCTTGTCACATGTGTAAAAATTAATATTAATAAAACTACGTTTATGAAGCTAGAAAAGTAGATTCCCCCATCCAAATACTAAGTACTAACCAGGGCTGCTCCTGCTTAGTTTCTGAGATTAGATGAGATAGGAACTTTCAGGGTGGTATGGCCACAGACAGATGACTCTCTTATATACTCTAATACAAGTGGAAAAGTAAATAGGCACAACTTCTGTCAGGCCACTCAGGCCACTTTGGTGTGGTATATATCAACATTTTATTTTTTGAGACTTGAGGTCTTGACCCATGGTCTAGGCTGATCTCTAACTTGCTGCGTAGCCTACACTGGCCTCAAACCGGAGACCCTCTTGTCTCACCTTCTTGAGTGCTAGGATTACCTACATGTGCCACCGTGCCTGACATGTCAAAATTTATGTATGTATGTATGTATGTATGTATGTATGTATTTTGGCAGGACCAGGGTTTGAACTCATGATCTTGCACTTGCCAGGTAGGCACTTGTGCCATGGAGCTACCTCCCTGGACCCTCATGTCAAAATTTTAAATGTGCATACTTTTTGGTATGGCATTTCTATTTCTAGCAAACTATTCAGAATATGTGACTAGCTTGTTCATATACTTGAGTTGCCTAGCTGTCAGGATTTTTTTTTTTTTTTTCAGAACTGGGGATTAAACTCGTGCCCTTGCTGTTGCCAGGCAAGCACTTCTACTGAGCTATCTCCCCAGCCCCTGTCAGAGAGTTTTGGTTGGATTTGATTTGATTTTTTTGTGACACTGGGGACTGGATCGAGGACCTTCACACTCAGTTACATCTCCAGTCCTTTTCAGTTTTTGAGACACGGTCTCACTAAAAGTTACCCAGGGTGGGATCAAACTTGTGATCCTCCTGCTTGAGCTTACTTATAACTAAGGCTGGCCTCAAATTTGCATTGATCTTCCTGCCTCAGCCTCCCAAACACTGGTGTGTGCCACCAGCAAGTGTACACCATCATGTCTGGGCCTCATAATTTTTATTAATGTTATATTAAGATTTAATGCAGTACCTCATTGTTCCATTTAAATAAAAGTTTTTTCATTTTCTTATTTGCCTTTCTATTTTGGTTATAGATAAGACCTTTCTGAAACTAGATAGAGGTTTCAATTTATATATTCAAATGTCATTTCCTTCTTGATTTTTTCTGCAACCTATAAGCTTAGATGATTTTTAACTTCTTCAGAAGTTTCATAAATGTGTAATTTTAGTTATTTCTATTTTTGTGTTTGTCTTTAAAAGTTTTAACTCTTTAAAACATCTGTAAAATTAATCTGAGAGCTGTCAGATTGCTGACAGTGGTAGTTAATTCTGAAGTTGTTCATTGAAATTTCCCTCCTTTCTTGCCTTCTTCCTTTTTTCCCTCCTTTACTCCCTCCCTTTTTTGTTCTTCTCTCCCTCTCTTTCATCCTTCTTTTTTCAGTATGAACCTATTTCTTTTCTTTTCTGTTTTTTTTTTTTTTTTTTTTTTTTTTTTTTTTTTTTTTTTTTTTTTTTTTTTTTTTTTTTCTACTCTGTATTTTTTTTCTAAGACTGGTTCAAACTCACAAACTTGCACTTGCCAGGCAGGCACTTGTGCCATGGAGCTATCTCACTAACCCCTTGAACCTGTTTCTTATAATATATAGTAATAGAATTCATTTGGGGTAGTCTGTCCTTTAATGATTTGTCTGGGTTTGTCACCAAGTTCACATTATTTATTTATTTATTTATTTTTTTGTCTTTTTGAGACAGGGTCTCGCTATGCAGTTGAGGCTGGTCCTGAGCTCACTTTTGTAGCCAGGCTGGTCTCGAACTCGCACCAATCCTCCTGCCTCAGCCTCCCGAGTGCTGGGATTACAGGCGTGAGCCACCACGCCCGGCTTCCACATTATTTAATTTGCTTACAAAAACAAAAAATAAGAACACTAGTTTAAGAAATGAAAAAATATCTTAGCCTTTTTATTATTACTGATGAAATAAAAAAAGTTACTGCTGAGTTCCAGAAAATCTTACAGGACTTTTATTGTCATTGCAGTAACCTTAGAAACTTTGGAATGCTTGCCTTTTTAAATAATATTTAACTTTTTCATACTGTGCCAGTTATGCCTTACTATTTATCTACTCCGTCTTTACATATCTCCATAATTATGTATGTTACATAACTTTCTTAAATATTTCCAAAGTGTTTTTACCGATAGATACTATTGAGGGCCGGTGAGATAGTTCAGGGGACTAAGCACCTGCTTAGGCAAGTGCAAGGACTGACATTTGATCCCCAGTACCACATGCCATGCTGGCTTCGCCCCAAGCACGCTGATCCAGCTATGCTGATGCAGCCACGCTGAGCTTGCCACAGAGCCCAGGTGTGGTGACTCACACCTATAACCCAGCACTGGGTAGGCTGAATACAGGAGAATCACTACAAGTCTGAGCTGTGTAGTGAAACCCTGTGCCAAATACATAAAAAATAAATACATGCAGAAACTATTGTGAATGAGAATTGTTTCTGCATTTTCTAATACTTACTTATTCAGCTACTGTAAATAAGAGTTCAATAGATTTATGTGCAAATCAGTAGCTTGCTTCTGATAAACATGAGTTCATGACATTTAGCAATTTTAAATTAACTCTTCCAGGCTGGGGAGATAACTCAGTGCTCTAACTGCCTACCTGGCAAGTGCAAGGACTCTGGTTTGATTCCCAGTACCCATGCTGGCCCCAGAACCCTGGGTGTGGCTGGTAGGCTACTGAACCCAGGCTTGGTTGTGCATGCCTATAATGCCAGTTCTTGAGATGCCAAGACAGGAGGATAGCTACTAGTCCAAGGTATGTAGCAAGACCTTGTACCAAATAAATAAATCAATTAATTAAAAAATATTAATAGTGTTTCTTTTAGAACTTCTATATACATAATAATATCTCTATTAGACAATAAACTTAGAAAAAAAATACAGAGTAGAAAAAAATTTTAGGGCTGGGGAGATAGCTCAGCAGCTTAAGTGCCTGCTTAGCAAATGCAAGGTCCTGAGTTTGATCCCTGGTACCAAAAAAGAAAAAAAAAAAAAAAATACAGAGTAGACAATAAACTTCACAGGACTGAAACTATCTAGTTTTTTTGTGTCTCAGGTACCTGTCATATAGCATATAGTTAAGCAGTAAAGTATGTAAATACTGTTCAATGAGTAAATACGAGAGTTATGTACATATACATACATGTATATTAGTGTGTCTGCCAATATATTAACAGTAGCTCCATTTCTACTTCTCTGTATATTTTAGCATCTTTTACTTCTATTACCAGAAGACAAGTTGAAGAAACACTTGTAGGTATAATTTGATTTCTTACCCCAGGAGAAGAATGGGTTGGCATGTTACGAGAGTTGCTTCTAAGTGTCTGGCGAAGCCCAGGTGTGCTGTTCAGAGGACCAGCTGTGGGGTCAGGAAGCAGCTCGCCCCTGACAAAGACAGTGGGAAGCCACCCACACTCATCAACTGACTTGTTTCTCCGTGACAGCCTGGCTGATGGGGCATTGTGCACAGAAGAGCAGAGTGCCCTCTCTCCTCCTGGCAAGCCATGGTAGCAGCATATTTCCTTGGGATTGTAGCTCACCCACTAGGGGCAGGTGGGTCTGGGCAGGAAAGAGAGGCTTGAGTTTCCAGTGATTGATCCTGGTGTTTCTACACTTGATCTTAGAAAAACAGCTCAGATGTGACCCTGTGCTCCTTCTTAAATGCAGATCATGTGCTGCCTGTCCAACTCGGAAGTCTGATATGGCGGCACTGAGTTGACTTGGTTTTCCTGGCCCTAACAGAGCCATCAGCAACTCTGCTAGCTGTGCAGACTGTGGCATGCGTTTCCCATGGTGCTCTTGTTCATTCTTTTCAAGGTTAGAAGCAACAGGATAACCTGAATGATGTTTTCATTAACCCAACAATAAGTGTTTCTTATTTAAAAACTTTAAAGCTTGGTGTAATTGCAGATTCATTTAAGTTGCAGTGATAATGCAGAGACAGCCTATCCTCTTCCTGTAGTTTCCCCTTACGATTACATCTCGTGTCACTGTAATGCAGAATTGAAACCAAGAAAGTGGCATCTATGAGATATATGTGTATCTTTGTACAAATTTATCACAGATGTAGATTCTGTAGCTACCACAGTCAAGAGGCCAAGCTATTCCATAAGCCCAGTACTTTGGGAGGCCGAGGCAGCAGGATCACAAGTTTGAGCCCAGCCTGTCTCAAAATAAAAATATGGAAAAGGGCTTGGGATGTAGTTCTGTGTGAAGGCCTTGGGTTCAATCCCCAGTACTGGGGGGAAAAAAAAAAAAAAAAAAAAAGAGGAAGGAAATGGCAGGGGCTCTAGATGTGTCTCAGAATCTGAGAGTAGTACGCAGCGAAACCTTGGTAGCCAGGAATTGGCACTAGGAGATTGCAGCAGCTCAGGACCCACAAAGTGCTTTTCTTCTGCCACTTTTCTCCGTGTCTTGGTATGTGTCTGTTACTTGGACCACTTGATGGAAGATGGTTGCACCACACTACTCTTCCAGCAGTCGGAACTACCTGGCCTTCTCCCCTTGCTAAAACTCCTTGGAAGAGACTCAGCTGCAGTGACCTTGTGTGTGAAGAAGTAGCAAACGGCTGCTATACCAGACATAGCTGCTGGCAGCCTGTCTTTAGAGGGACGGTTTCCTGATAAAAAGATGTGCCTTACACATGTGTGGGGCAAGCTCCCCCAAATATGTCACATTTAGTTCCGTAGACCTGTGCTGTGGTATTTATAGTCCAAAAACTTTTTTGGCCTGTTCTGCTGATAACCCACTACTATTATAGACCTTGAACTATACATACAGCTACTTTCTCTTAGTTCCATGAGAAAAAATATTTGTACTAATAGTGTTTAGAGAAGTTACCATGTCTGCATCTTGTACCCTGAACAACTATGAGGACAACAATATGCATTGTAGTAATTATTGTGGCTATCAGTACATGTTTTGAAGCTCATTGTTATTTCTTTTTTATTAATATTAATAAAATTTTAAAAAATTTAAATATACTGAACTGATACAGGAAAATAGTGAGCATTTCTTAGTGCCCATTCCTGTTGGAAAGGAAGAAGGGGCTAAAAGTAATGGTGAGACAATTCAGTCAGCCTCTGAAAAGCAGTTTCAGAGGTTTCAGTCTGTGGTCAGCTGGACTGTGATGAGACAGAGCATGTCTCTGGGGCAGTGAAGGAATCCTCTTCATTCATGCTGTCCAGGAGGAAGAACAGGAAGAGCAGGGGCCCAGGTGCCCACGTACCATTCAGTGGCCCCAGTGACCTGCCTCCCTCGCATAAGGCCCACCTCCCCATGGCTCTGGGAGGCCCAGGCCCCGTTTTGCCAGGTGCCTCACCAGTGGCATCTAGCTCAGTCCTGACATGCAGTGACACTTAGTTCCTCATGGTGTCACTACATTTGAATTTCTTGAATGCACGTCATCAAGTGCCGCCTTTCTTTTATTTGTTTGACTGTTTGTGGAAAAAACAATGAAGACCATGTGTCAGTGTGGATGAGGCAGGTGTGATGCTGTGCAGATGTAACTTACATGTGATATTGTGGAGAATGAACCTTGGTGCTTGTTAAGATATTAGGTCAGGTTTCAGCTCAAAATAAAGATCTCTGGGCTGGCCAGATAGCTCAGCGGATTAAAGCTCCCGCTTAGGTACACTCACAGACCGTGTTTGATCCCTGGAGTGCTGTGCCAGGCCCCGCCCCTAGGGTGCGCAGAGATGGGGACTGAGATGAGCGTGGTGCTGTGCAGCTGAAATCCCAGCTGAAAACGGAAGGGTCACTGTGAGTCCAGTCGCTGTAGTGCGACACTGTAGACCCTGTACTAAATACATAATAATAATAATAATAATAATAATAATAATAATAATAATAATAATAAATTTGGTACGTTTCTTTAACTTTGAAGTGGTGATACTAATTCTTTAGGGGTTTTTTTGGAACTGGGATTGAACTCAGGCCCTTGTACTTGCCAGGCAAGTGCTTATTCTACTGAGCTATCTCTCCAGCTCTTAATTAATTAATTAATTTATTTTATTATTTTATTTTTTTCTTGTTTCAGAATTTTTGTTTATTTATTTTTATGGCCAGCTCAGCCTGCCCTGAGGGCAGGGCTGGCGCAGCATGTGGTGCTGGGGATCGAACTGTGGTCCCTGCAGCCGCCCAAGCTTTCCTAAGCAGGCGCTTTAGACCGCTGAGCCATCCTGCCGGGCCCCTCTTAATTTAGTTTTGATGAGCAGATGATTTGGGGGTGGCTCTGAGGTTTGAACTCATGGGTTTGCTCATGCTAGGCAAGTATTCTACACTGAGATACATTCTCAGCCCTTTTAATTTTATTTTTGAGTCAGAAGGTCATTAAGTTTCATAGGCTGGCCTCAAGTTAGCAAGCTTCCTGCCTTAGTCTCCCTAGTAGCTAGGAAGTGTGTCCCATCTCAACTCCTAGATGACTTTCTGTTTTCTATTTTGTAAGTCCCTGATGCAAGCTTTCTGCAAGTATTTTTCCCTCTCTGTTGAAGTTAGTTTTCTCTCTTCCTACCTATCAGCAGAAGAAAAGGACTTCTTCCCACATCAGGGTTAAGTGGTTCTAGCCCTCTTAACACCAGTCACATGGTAGCAGCAAGAAAAAAACAGGAATTTATAAAAATGAATCAGCCTAATAATAATGTTGAGGGCTGGCCAAATAGCTGAGCAGATTAAAGTGCCTGCAAGCGGGGCTGGGAGTTTCTTCCCCAGGCCTTCCCCACTGGCCACACCCCTGGGGCTCACTGAGATGGCAACTGAGACTGGGCATGGTAGTGCATGCCTGTAATCCCAGCTCTTGGGAGGCTGTAAACAGGCAGATCACTAGGAGTCTCATCTAGTAGTGAGATCCTGAACCCTGTAGATCCTTCCCTAAAAAATACAAAATAATAATAGTAATAATAATAATAATAATGCTGAGATCCACTGATTGCCAAAGGAAGCAGCAGGGAGTGCCTGTCATCCCTGTACTCAGGAGGCTCAGGCAAGAGGATCACTTGGGTTCAGGCCAGCTCTAAGCT
The DNA here is from genome assembly GCA_004027025.1 of Myocastor coypus. Lineage (NCBI taxonomy): Eukaryota > Metazoa > Chordata > Mammalia > Rodentia > Myocastoridae > Myocastor > Myocastor coypus. Next base: position 145,703 of record PVJA010000669.1, read on the forward strand.
ATGGAGAGAATTCAAAACCAGCCTGAACTACATAGTGGGACCGTGTCTCAAAAGCAAAACAAAATAAAACAAAACAAAAAGCAAGCAGAAAAAAGCATAGAAGATGAAGAAGTAAGCTGAAATGTGAATGTCTGCACTTTGGGGAGAGGCGATGTGACTGAAGTCACCTGGCAGGAACCGGGTATGGTGGCACATGCCTGTAATCCCAGTACTTGGGAGGCTGAGGCAGGAGGATCAATGCGAGTTCTGAGACCAGCCTGGGCCACAAAAATGAGCTCAAGGCCAGCCTGAACTGCACAGTGAGACCCTGTCTGAAAAAGACAAAAAAAAAAAAAAAAAAAAAAAGTTGGGGAGTTGGGGAGATAGCTCTGTGGCACAAGTGCCTGCCTGGCAAGTGCAAGGTCATGAGTTCGAACCCCAGTCCTGCCAAATAAAAATAAAAATAAATAAAATTAAAAAAAAATCTGTGCAGGGATGCAAGCTTGGACAGGAGGTGGTGCAGTGTGGCTGGCATTTTGGATTCTTACCTGGTTTCAAGTCCCCTCCTGTTGTTAGGTTTCAGTAGGGTTTGTGTACCCTTCTGAAAAGTTCTCTGAGTCTCAGTTTTCTCCTAACTTCGACTTGGCTTTTGTGAGAAGCAAATAACCTTGTTAAATACCCGCTATAGTACTGGGCATTTGTTGAGGGGCGGCAGGTGGGAAGCTCTGTTATTTTGCCCTAAATTGCTAAAGGCCTTGAATGCCATTTCAGGAATTAAAACTATACTGATATTTTAATCATACTCACTTCCTGGTATATGTTAAATTATTTCAGCCAGGAGAAAGTGTTCACTTTCATAGCATTGAAGAAAGGTCCTTTTGAGCAAACAGCGTAAGGAACTGAGACTACCTCGAGTACAGATGCCCAGCCTTCTGGCTTCCTGGAGGAACGCTGAGTGCATGTACAGCAGGGAATCTAGTGGATGTACACGAGTAACAAATCTTTCTTTCAAAAATATTTGTTATTATAACAAAAAAAAAGGGCAGCGTAGGCACAAGTAAGGAAATGTTTGACCTTTTTTTGTGAAACTAATGCAACATTGTTTAGACAGAAGTAGTCGCGATTGTCAGTGAATTCTCAAGATAACTTATCAGAAATTTTTAATACAATTTTATTTATTTTGTGTGCTACACACTGAAAATAATTGTTCAAAAAGCTAGGTATAGTGATACATGCTTGTGATCCCAGCATGTTGGAAGCAGGCAAGAAGCTTGCCATGAGTTTGAGGCCAGCATGGTCTACATAGTGAGTTCAAGGCCCCCCTGAACTACACAGTGAGACCCCATGTGAAACAAACAAAATTGTACATACTACTAAAAGTGATGACACACATAAGTGTAATTGTGAAGCGAGCAATAATCTTTTCTGGGAAGTCTTACAAAAGTGTACTAAAAGCTTGAGACATTGCTAGCTCAATAGGTAGACTTTGTTAAGTGAAATCAAGCAGACATGTTTAAATACTGTGTTGGTTCTCTGGTGTGAGAAACCAAAAGTGTAAATAAGGACCATAGTGTATAATAGATATTGGGAAGTGGGAAGAAAATGTTTAAATGAGGAGAGGAACAAGAGGAGGGGAAAAGGAAAGAAGAGACAAGAAAAAAAAGCATACAAGCAAAAATAGAAGCAAAAGTTGTAAATAGGGAAGAGGGGTTGAAAGGAGGGGAAGGACGGGAAATGGGGCAAAAAGCAAGGTACATCCTGTGTAGGTACAAATCTCTATGCTGAATGTTACTATGTTTCTCTAAAATACATCAATAAAAACTTTAAAACTGCAAAAAAAAATATTATACAGTGCACTCTGCAAAGCTGAGACATGGGGACCACAAGTTTGAATCCAGTCTGGGCCATTTAGTTACTCTGTATCAAAATTTAAAGAACAAACAAACAAATAAAGTAAAACAAAAAACTGAGGATATAACTCAGTGGAAAAGTGTAGTACCTAAAAGAAAAAAAGTCCTTAGTACCAAAAAGAAAACAAGTCTAGTAAAAAGACATGATGAAGTTTTTCTTAGTTGAATGATTGCAGCAAGCAACAATTTTGTTTCCTTGTCTTGTATATATAAGTATAATGCCCTGAGCCTGGGGCTGGGGAGGTAGCTTAGGGGCACAAGTGCCTGCCTGGCAAGTGCAAGGTCCTGAGTTCCATCCCCAGTCCCCCCCAAATAATAATAACAACAACAACAACAATAATAATAATAATAATAATAATAATAATAATAAATACCCTGAGCCTAAAAAGGTTGATGCTTTTTCTGTATTGCCTATACTACAGCTGCTAAACTATTTTAATTTATTCAGTTATTTTTCTGAACTAACACAATCACAAGTTCAGTGATTGTGTGAGAAAACTTACACATCTGCTTAACAACAACAAATGGCTGTCTTGGCAGACATACACACACGCACACACAGACACTCATGGGAGGTGTGTGAAGCACCATCACTGGTGGTGACAGCACTTTGCTGACACACCACATATATGTGCCCTCTGCTCATGCAGGGTCCGTTCTCTGACTGTGTAGTCTGTGCAGGAAGTGGACTTAGTACTACATGTCCACTGCACACTTTCTATGTGTCCTCCCCTGCCCAATCTGTTGGAGCCCTGCACAGTGGGTCCTGAAATATGACCGACAGTCACACAATTTCATACAAGTCTGTGACTTCACCAGGCCATGTTACTACTGCCCAGGGCCCCACTGCCACCATTGACTGCCAGTTGGGCACACCTGCTAGTATTCTGCATGTACTCTGTCCCTTTCAACGAAACTGTAGCCCTTTAGTAGCAGCTAAGAAGGATGCATTCTTTTCTTTAAATAATGTGGGAATATGCTTTTTCTCATAAAGAACATGGAACATGGGACTTCCATCCCAGCCATTCTCATGCGTTAGTGTGTGCGGTGGGGTCTGAAACTGCTTTCTTCGGAGAACCCGATCTCTGGCCACACCGCATCACTGCCGTTCTGTGCCTTCCCAGCTCTGCTGCTGCTACCTCTGCTCTGTTCTGTCATTAAGAGTTTGTCCACGTAAGGGGAATAACACTGTAGTTGTCTTTTGACACTCATTTGTTTCATTTAGAATGATGTCCTCAAGCCTCATCTGTTTTATAACATGTGACTGTTTTCTAAATTTTACATATACATATACATATATATATGTATGTATGTGTGCACAGTTTATATATGGCATACATACATATGTAATATATATAGCACTACTTATGCATCATGCAGCGTGCTGCTACCTCTGACTAATGTGAATGACGCCGCAATGAACATGAGTGTGTAAGTAGCATTTTGAGATCTTGTTTTCAGTCCTTGCAGAATCATTGCCAGAGGTGGGATTGTCAGGATGCATGGCCAGTTCTGTTCTTAATTTTTTTCTTTTTCGAAGAAAGATAGGAAATCACTGTTTTGCCCGTACTGGACTTGAACTCCTGGGCTCAGGTGATCCTCCTGCTGCCACCTGCCAAGTGGAAGGCGTGCATCCCTGGACTTGGCCCTATTTTTTCTTATTTTGAGGAATGCTCACACTGTTTTCTATAGTGGCTAGCATACTACATTCCCTCAGAGTGAGGAGGGCTCCAATTTCTCCACATTTTCATAAGGACATGTTTTTTTCCACTTTCTTTTGAAAGTGACCATCTTAACATAGGTGTGAGGCGATAGCTCATCGTGATTTTGATTTGCAGTTCCCTGATGCTTAGTCTTTTGATGTCTTTTCATGCATTTGTTGGCCATTTCTTTTTTTTTTTTCTTTTCTTTTTTTAATGAATTTAGGGCAGGGTCTGCAGGATCTTACCATGTAGATTAGACTCATAGTGATCCTCTTTTCAGCTGTAGGGGAAGTAACACTGTAGTTGTAATCCCAAGCACTGGGATTACAGTTGCTTGCTACCATGCCCACTCTCAGTCACCGTCTCAACATGCCCTGGGGGCAGGGCCGGTATGGCTGGGGATCCCCAGCGGCTGTGTTCTGCCAAAGCAGGTGCTTTAGAACAGTGAACTGTCTGGCCGGCCTGACATGTCTTTGTCTGTTTTTGTTTTTGTGAGACAGAGTATTACTATGTAGTTCAGGCTGGTCTTGAACCCACTTTGTAGCCATCCTGACCTTCATCTCATGGCAGTCCTCCTGCTTCAGCTTCCTGAGTACTGGGTTATAGGCGTGTGCACCATGCCCAACTTGTTGGCCATTTCTCTGTCTTCTTTGGAGACTAGTCTGCTCAGGTTCTCTGTCCTTTTATTGTTGCAAAATTATATATGCTGGAGATCAACTCTCTTCAGATATGTGGCTTGCAATGTTTTCTTCCATTCCACTTTTCACACTGTTCACTGATGCTTCCTCTGCTATGTAGAAGTTTTTAAGTTTGAAGTCCCATTTGTCCATTTGCTTTTGCTGTCAAATCCAACAAATCAGTGCCAGATCTAAGATGAGGAAGTTTCTTCCACTGGTTTCTTGTATGATACTTACAATTTGTGATCATATATTTAGATCTTTAATCCAGTATTAGTCCTTTCTTAATGTATTCTTTATATTTAGAATAGAGAATAAGCAAAAAAATGTTTTGCAAAATTTTTATTGATAGAACTATGTTGGGAATTTATGACATTTATTAACATTTTCCTATGTTGTTCCTCCTGACTTTGTTTTCTTTCCAGCTTGACCCTCATGGACTTAGGCATGTTTTTTGTTCATGCTTGCTATGACTTTAGTTAATAGGATGGTAGGGAATTCATTTTCACTTGTTTGTCCCTTGATTAGCAGGAAGAAGATGAGCCTTAAATCTGAACGCCGAGGAATTCACGTGGATCAGTCGGAGCTTCTGTGCAAGAAAGGATGTGGTTACTATGGCAACCCGGCATGGCAGGGCTTCTGCTCTAAGTGCTGGAGGGAGGAGTACCACAAAGCCAGGCAAAAGCAGATTCAGGAAGATTGGGAGCTGGCAGAGCGGTAAATGGATTTGGCTTAGGGGTGGTGTAGCAGTGTTGTATAAACTCTCCTCTCCTCTCCTCTCCTCTCCTCTCCTCTTCTCTTTTTTTCTTTCTTTAGCTTTTCTGAGACAGGGCCTTGCTGTGTGATTAAGACTGGCTTTGAACTCACTATTTATTGTTGGCTAGCCTTGAACTCTCACCTTAGCCTCCTGAGTGCTGAAGTTACAGGCATGCACCACCATGCTGGGCCAATTGTCTCATGTAGACAGTGAGGCCCTGGAGTAGAGAAGGAGAGAGCATGCTTTCTGAGCAGTATCCAAGGTCATGTGCATGACGTTCATAGTGTAGGCGGGCATGGTACTGGGAAGCATTATTTCCCTCACTCTTGTGCACATACAGCATGGTGTATAGCACAACAGTAAAACAGACTAGGAGAAACCTGTTTATTTCCTTGCACTATGGAAATTAACTTTTCCTTAGAAATGAGATTTATTAGTCAAAGGTTTCTTTATCTAGAAATAGGATTATGATACAATTGAAACATGGTGTGGCTGGTGAGCTTGGGGACTAACATTACTCCTTTGCTGTAAAACTGTCTCATTAGAAGGTCAAAGCAGCTGGACAACTTCTGCTATTTTTTGTATCTAGTCAGGCAGTGTTTGTTGAGTGACTAAAATGCTGGCATCTGTATTGAACCCAGGGTATATAGCTCACTCCTTGCTTTGGTGACCATGGTCAATCAAAGAGAAAACACAGACATGGAACATCACCAGTTTTCCTTGGGCTTGCCCAGGCCCGATACTCTACTATCTGGTCCTGTTTCATAACAAAGATAGAGGCCATGGGATATGAATCCTGCTAGTTCCCCCCCCCACACACCTGTCTTAGCTTCTGCCTCAGAGAAGTGCGTGCTCCTGTTCCAATCCAAGACTAACAACTCCACTTGTGGTATTTGTTTCTGTTTCACAACTGCTTCCACCTGTGTCTGTGTTTGAGATTTCCTACAGTGCTACTTCTTAAACATTTTCTGAAGTTTGGAAAAATATAAATTACCATTCTATAAATTTTGGCTTTCATTAGTGCATGTTTCCAGTACATAAAGATCATGTTCATGTTTCTCGTATTTGAGCAAGGTTCAGCGTTGCCTGAACTGCCTGAAAGGACTGATTGTGGGCCCTCACCCTCAGAGTCTCTGTCAGCAATGGGAGAGTCTGCAGCACTCACAGGTCCTCAGGTGCTGCACCGTGTCTGTGTGAGCGCTCTGTGGAAGCTGTTGTTCTCTAGATGGTGCCTGAGAGTTACCTGGGTAGCTGCAATTCCCTCCTTCCCCATCCCCAGCATTCTCCTAACCTTCTGTGTCAGCTGCTGGCCTCACTGTGTATCCAGTTAGCAAGGTCATCCTGGAGTCCTTCTTAATCTCTCCTTTAGTCCCCTTAAACCTATGATTCCCTGACCAAGTTTTATTTGTTCTAATTCAGGAAAGTCTTAGGAATTTTCAACCTTTTACTTCTGTTTTGTAGACTTTATTTTGTCATTTGCTGTGCTCCTATGCCTGCCTGCCTGTCTGTCTGTCTGTCTGTCTGTCTTTTTCTGTATTTGGTACAGGGTCTCACTATGCAGCTTGGACTCATCCTCCCCAATACTGGGATTATAGGCATGTGCCACCATGCCTGGTGTTGGTCTTGGTGGCTGGCTCCTTGCACCCAGGGGTGGCACCAGGGATTGAAACTGGTCCCTCCCTGTGCTTGCCTAAGCAGGTGCTTAGTCTGCTGAGCTATCTTGCTGGCCCCTCTCTCTTTTCTTTTAAAATTCTATTTATTTATTTATTTGGTACTGGATTTCACCACACAGCTTGGACTCATAGTGCTCCTCCTGTCTCAGCCTCCCAGTGCTGGGATTATAGTTGTGTACCACCACACCCGGTTTCAGTGGTGGGCACAGTTCGTCCAGAGTTCCAGGGTTGCATGTGGTACCAGGGATTGAATCTGGGTCCTTGCACTTGCCAGTCAGGTGACTGCCAAGCTGTCTCCCCAGCCCTTAATTGTTTTTTTCTGTCATGAGTCTCTCCTTCCTCAGTTGTTCACACAGCTACTTGCATTGCCTTTCGGAGGCACAGAGCTGATAATGATACCTCCTTGGACCTGTAATCTCCCTTGATTTCTTGCCAAATAATGAAATCCAGAATAATAGTGGGCTTTGCAGCCAGGGCTCCCTCCCCTCTGGCACCTTCCCACGCACCCATTGTCACAGCTCATCATGTGCTCAGCTCTCTGCCCATGCTGAGCTTGCTGTGAGGCACAGCATGCACATTCACACGTGGGGTTTCTTCTCCTTTCACTTAGGGCATCCTGTTTCTCCCCTAAGCCCAGATGTCACCATTATAAAATGTAACAGCTAAGTTGTTCTATCCTATGTTCTCATAGAACTTGTTTTCTGCTCTCTTGTATATGAATCAACCCATTAAACAGTAATTATTTGCCTATCTCTCCATTTCAACTTGAACTGATTGTAGAAAAGAACAGCGATGGAGAACTTTTTAAAGCTTTCAGTGATAACGAACAGCGGACTGTGGCACAAGTGCCATAGGTTCTTCACTACTGGACTAGGCTGTTTCATGTAACCCTGACACCGTTCCTGAGGCACATAACCCATGGAGACGTTCCCATCTGAAGCTTGTAGAGGCACACATACTGTTGCTTTCTATCAGTGACCTCAGATTTATCTGGTGTGTGTAGCCTCTAGTCATAAAATTTTTAGATCATCCTGAGTTGAGAGGTAATCTTTAGATACAAGGGGTCATGGATGCTGTCTAGATCATTTATAATCCTCCCTTGAATTTCAGGCTTCAGCGGGAAGAGGAAGAGGCCTTTGCCAGCAGTCAGAATAGCCAGGGGGCCCAGTCACTCACGTTTTCCAAGTTTGAAGAAAAGAAAACCAATGAGAAGACACGAAAGGTTACCACTGTGAAGAAATTCTTCAGTGCTTCCTCCAGGGTCGGATCCAAGAAGGGTAATTTTCTAATGCTCTTTTTCTTTCTGGCTGAATGAGATATAGAGTAGATCCACAGTGCACATGGTGGGCACAGCTTTCTATTTTCCTAAACTTTTTTTTTTATTTCACAAAAGGTGTTTACCTTTGTAGAGTACTTTGCCTCTTTGACTTGAGCCTAAATATAAATTCCATCCTTATCGTAGTCCAGTAAACATAGTTCTCATCGCTCCTTCCTTCATTCACAGTGTTCTTGACAATTTTCAGCCAGTACCAAATTTATGAACTTTTTTAGGGAACACCAGCCTAAATATGAAACCAAAAGTAAATTTGGGAACTACACAGTATTTGAGTAATGCTATCTTTAATTGGAGGCCATAGTGTTTTAGAGAAGCTTGTTTATTCCATAGGGGCAATAAAGACAGCTGAAATACCTACTTTATAAAATCTATTCTTATCTGGATGATTGTATCTTTGGTGGTTTTATATTTTGGATCTGTATTTGTCCCTGTTTATGATGCCTTCACTGTCTGCAGCTAATAGAAGTGGCTGCTTCTAGACTAGAGAGTCCTCTGAGAGGCTTTCTTTCTGAAAGACAGCTTGTGTTATAGGGAAATGTATGGAGAACATACAAGAAAAGGGTCACTGTTCCTCTAGGGGGATGAAAGTAACTCATTCGGTGTCTTTTTAGTGCATGGATTTGTATGTAGATGGTCTGGTTCATCCTGCTTCCTTATATGCTATGTAGCTACAGGGGCATAGTCAGTGATGCCATGGGGGTCCTGCCAGCCAAGTGGCCTGTGTGAAGCAAGAGGCAAATCTGTGTTGGCGCCCCATCTCTGAACCTCAAGTTGCTACTTAAGAATTACAGGGTAGGGGCTAGGGAGATAGCTCCGAGGCACAAGTGCCTGCTGGGCAAGTGCAAGGTCGTGAGTTTGAACCCTGGTCCCACAAAAAAAAAAAAAAAAAAAAGAATTACAGGGTACATTGAAAATGGTGACAGACTGGGAGGAGCTATCTTTTAGAGCCCATTTTTTGTAGCCCAAATGCCACCTCAGGGTAGCTTGGTCTGCTAAAGGCAGGCAAATGAATAATAACAACAGGGCAAGAGGGACTCCATTTTCTTTTTTACTACATTTTATATGTATGTATGTATGTATGTATGTATGTATATATGTCTGTTTGGGACAGGGTCTCTCTATGCAGTTCAGGCTGGCCTTGAGTTCACTTCTGTAGCCCAGGCTGGTCTTGAACTCACACTGATCCTCCTGCCTCAGCCTCTCAAGTGCTGGGATTACAGTCTTTGCCACCATGCCTGGCTTGACTACATTTTAGAAGTCACTTAAACTTTAGGTGAATTCACTCCTCACCCCTTTCCTTTTAGTAAACCATTAAATCCACAAAGAAAAACATATCGCTCACCTAAGGAACAAACACACAGTAGGTAAACTAAAATTTAACAAACACCTGGGAAATGTAAACCTTGTAGCATTTTGTAAAATTCTAAATGAGGTGATGTTGTTATGGTTACTTGTAAATGTATAAAAGCCCACTAGAGTTCTCTAGTTGTTGGCATTCTCTGATTTTGCATCAGGTTGTTGTCCTTCCAGCAATAAAAGCCTTGTTTGTTCCCTTTCTTGATCTTTCCTATTTATCTAGCTGAATTTTTCTGCAACAACAGCACTGCCCGTAAGATTCTTTCAGGCATAGTGACTATTGCTATTGTCTTTTCTTTTATTAAAAGGAAATGTTACTTATAACAAAAACACAGACTTCTCTTTAAGAAATACATTTAGCTGGTCACAGTGGCATATGCCACCTACTTGGGAGGCTGAGGCAAAAAGGTTACTTGGCCTCAGAGGTTCGAGGCTAGGCTGGATAACATAGTGAGACCCTGTCTTATAACAATAAAAAGAGAAATACACCTTGAATTTTTCTGTTTACATGATTAATTTGGGGTTATTTTTTCTTTGGCTAGTGTTTTGGCTCAGGCTTTATTAGAAGTTGGTGTAGCAGAGTAGATAAAGGGACAGGCCTTGGACTCACTCTGAGTCCCAGCCTTGCTGTTTCCTAGCTGCATGACCTTGGGCAGGCTAACCTTCCAGAGGCTTGTCTGCGCTGAGGGAGGGTAATACCTGCCAGAGCCATGGAGTGAGGGCTGAATGAAGCTGGTGTGCAAAGGGCAGAGCCCAACACTAGCAAGCAGTGATCTCCAAGAAGTGTTAGCATTTTAAAATGCAGCGGTGTTTCTGTTGGAATAATCTGTTTATAAAAAGTTCAGAGCCATTGATTATAGCCACCCATACATGTTTAGTTTAAATTCTGTTTCCTGCTGTGGGCACATCTCATTAGCTTCACAAATTTATGCTATGCTATGAAATGGCACATATTTATTATAGCAGATGAAACAGTAAAAAAAAAAAAAATTATAAAGCTATCTGCTTTAATTGTCCCATTATGCAAACAACACTGAAAGTCCATGAAGTTTCACTCTTTTACCCAATGTTATATAATGAATTGGTGGGTTAGAGTTTAGGTCCCTTAACTCCTGGTTCGAGTTTTCTCCATTTTACCTCTTTACCTTCAATATGTATGTACTTTAGAAAACTAGTTCATATATAAAAGGTACTAAATATATATGTATTAAATGATGTCCTGTTGCTTAGATACATAATACAGTCATGACTCCCTCAGTGGCTTTAAAAAAAATCATGTCCTAAAAGCCTCTGTATAGTATGAACTTTATTATGGAAAGAAGCTTTATAATCCAGTCCAGAGCCTATTGTTTTCTTTATAAAACCTTGTCTACAGAATACTTTTTAACCTTTTTTTTTCTTTTGACAATTTTTGTGTCTAAAAAAAGGGGGTGTCCTTTGAAGCATGAAAAGTTATCTGTGGGAATGCTTTGATTCTGTTTTCTAGGGGATAGGTGTGTGTGTGTGTGTGTATGATTTAGGATTGAACCCAGGACCTTGTACATGTTAGCCAAGTGACCTACTCCTGAGTTATATCCCCAGGCCTTCTTCAATTTTATTTATTATTATTATTATTATTATTATTATTGGTCTTTTTTTGAGACAAGGTTTCACTATGCATTTCAGGCTGGCCTTGAACTCACTTTTGTAGCCCACGCCGGTGTTGAACTCACACGAATCCCCTGCCTCAGCCTCCCAAGTGCTGGGATTATAGGCATGTGCCAACATGCCTGGCTCGATTTTATTTTTAGACAAAGTGTTGCTAAATAATGCAGGTTGGCCTCAAACTTACGATCTTTCTGCCTTGGTCTTCCAAATATCTGGTGTTGCAGGTGTGTACTACTGTGCCCAGTTACCTGGGACCTTTTGGTTCTGGCCTACATATCTGGCAGCTAGGAATCATACTCACTTTCCCATATTCCCTCATTAATTGGCCTTATCTTTTTTTTTTTTTTTTTTTTTGTACCAGGGATCAAACTCAGGACCTTGCACTTGCCAGTCAGGTGCTCATACTG